>UCOM01000133.1:0-126954 GCA_900474385.1 Ormyrus pomaceus
TTCAATATTTTAGTTTTTGAATAAACATGAATAAAATTTAACTATCACTCGAATGATTATTTTACCTTTCACCACCTACTTCCCTTTCGAGTCTCTATAGAATAACAGAATCAATAAAAATAGTCTTTTATTAAATATTAAGAAATAAATTTTTTGCAAGCTTAACTTTTAATAGTTGTGACGGGCACGAACCGCCGGGCCCGAACCGAATATGTAAGAGCGAGAGAGACAGCATTATTCCCTCTCTCTTCGCGCATTTGTTTTTTTTTTCCTTTATAGAGTTATTGCTGCAGAGCAGCCATGTACTCTGAATCCTCAGTGTGTCGATCAAGTATAACTAGTTTTTTAGATCCCGTGAGATCTGAATCTTCTTGTGTTAAATATAATCTGGACTTTCCTGATGCGAAAAAATTTCTGTACTTCTCCCGGACCTTCCAGGACTTAACTTAAAGGCCGACCCCTGGCGGCGGGGAGCCACCGGTCAAGGTAAAAGCGACTGACTGCTAGATCCTCGCAGCCAACGGGCAGGCCTCTGTGTTCCGGACTCCTGTAAAAGAGGAATAGGACTCATGGGGATAGGAAAGAGATAGCGGAAGCAGACCGTGGAAAAGCTAAATTGGGAGATTGCATTCTATTATGAAATTTGACATACTCTCGCTGAATTCGGAAGCATTAAAAGCTAAGCTGTTAACCTTCGAGCCCCTCTGAATGCCCAGCCTTCTACTCTCCGAGAGCAAAGCGGTCCTTTGGTCCGCGAACCTGGTACAGTCCCATATTAATTGATCTACCGTATGGAGGTCCTCCCCACAGTCGCACATCTCGTCTACCATAAACCCTTTAGAGGCCAGGTGCGCTCTTGCTCGACTGTGACCGCTACGAAGGCGGTTTAGGATGCAGATCTGTCTCATATTCAATGAAGGATCGTGAGCGAACCAAGGGACCGCTAAGAACTCTTCAATCTGTCTAACATAGAGTCTCCCTTTCGCCGCTCTGCCATATGAAATGGTAAAGTTATACATCTCCTGGAGGAGGAGGGTCTCGAGCTTAGGCAGATGGTCTCTGAAGAAGGCTCCGGTCATATCGAAAACCCCTCTGGCACAAGCCTCCCTTGCCCCGTGGTCCGCCCTGATGCTCCCCGGGATACTGGTGTGTGCGGGGATCCAAAACATGGAAAAGGAGCCACCCTTGCGTAAAATAGAAGAAATTGTGCTCCTGACCTCACTAACCAAGGGATGCATCTTGGAATTTAGCCCGCTGGAGGCAATGCAGGACAAGGCCTCTCGGGAATCAGAGAATAACGCAAAGCTGTGTCCGCTCATGGAGTTGGAGTTGGCATATTCGGCCCCTTTGCAGATGGCGAACAGCTCCGCAGAGAGGATCGAGTTGGAGTCCTCCAGTCTAAAGGACCCAGTGACTGTGGTACCATCCACGACAAAGCACGAGCCCCTTCTGCCGTCCCGGGATCCCGAGCCGTCAGTGAAAATCGATATTGTCCCAGCTTGAAGGGATTTAACCAGGGACTCCCACTCCTTCTTAGGGTCTCTGTTTGAACCTCTCAATCGCAGACCCCACGTTAGATCTATGAGTCTCTCTATGAAAAGGCCATCGTAAGGGCAAAGAAAAGTAGGAAGTTTAGTGAAACGAAGAGTGGTAGATCTGATGGTCCGAGTGTCGGACCAAGCGTTCAGTAAAGAGCCGAATCTGGATATCCTGGGGCCAAGAATGGTTCTCATACAAAATTCTTCCATGAATTTCAATTTCGGGGCAATAGGATTGCTCCTGATTGAAAAGTTGGAGACGATTAGACGTCTAGCGAGGTACTTCCTCCTAATCCTGAGGGTAGGAATACCAGCTAAGTGGTGTAAAACGTTAACCGGAGTGGACCTGAAACAACCTAAGCAGGTCCTGAGAATAGAGTTTTGTATGACATCAAGCTTCTGAAGTAAGGACTGTTTAGCGCCTGCATAAAGAAAGGAAGCCCAATCCGCTCTGGGTCTGATGATTGACTTGTAAAAGGTTAGCGCAGTCTGGGGGTGGATACCTCAGTGGAGTCTGCAAAGATACGACATCATGTGTACCCCTAACCTCATAGAACAAATCGTGTGCTTCAGATGTCTCTCCCAACTCGAGTCCGAATCCCAGAACGTCCCAAGATATCTGAAAGAGTCGGAGTTCAGAATGACTGATGAGGCATAGCGAACGGACTCCGAACCTGAGGGGATCTCGCCTGCCTCGTACCCTAAAAAACATAAAGTGCATTTATTGAAGGCTATCTTGAGGCTCAGCGAAGCAAGCCAATCGTTGACTGCCTCCATGGCCAGATCTAACGCTCTGGTGATATTTGAGGGGGAGCCGTCCCTAGAGTAAAGAAGTATGTCATCAGCAAAACCAAGGAGCCTAACGTTACAAGGCAATAGTTTGACTATGGAAGAGATATACAAATTAAAAAGTAAAGGGGACAAAATGCAGCCCTGGGGAAGTCCCTTGTTTGTACGCGAAGATCTGAAGGGGGCGCCCTGAAAAAAACCCATGATTTCTCTTTCGTTTAGGAGGTTTTTGATGAACTTGGCGTACTGGAGAAGGATCTTAAGGTCTCTAAGGATCTTTAACAGCGCCTGGAGGTTAACTTTGTCGTACGCACCTTCCAGATCTAGGCACAGAACCCCCAGAAGTTCCTTCTTGTCCTTGGCAATCCCCACATCCAGATGTAGGGAAGCCAGACAATCAGTGCATGATCTACCCCTCCTAAAACCGAAAAACTGATTGGGTAAAATGTAAGAGTTCTCAGACCACCATACCAGCCTGTCATTCAGGCATCTTTCGAGGGTTTTAAGAATCGATGACGCTAGTGAAATTGGCCTAAAACCCTTGCCATCACCCTTAGGGATGAAGCAGACCTTGAATTTTTTCCACTCTGAGGGGAACTTTCCCGACAAAAAGACATTATTAAACAGCCCCGCAAGCCATTGGACACCCTCCTCTGGTAAGTTCTTGAGAATTTTATAAGAAATCCCATCATTGTCTGGTGCGGAATTCTTTTTACTAGCCTTAATGGCGTGCGAGACTTCCTGCACCGTAATCGGGTCACTTAGCCAACTCTCTTCCACCGCGGAGTCGAAAATAAGTGTAAAATCAAGGTTGGAGTAGACGTAATTCTCTGAGATCTTCTCGAAGGCCGTCCTAAGAGGTTCATTGTCGTATGGGGAATTAGAGTCTACTGAGGACGGGGCGGGAGAGTAGAACCGGTTTTTAAATTTTTTAATAGAGTTAAAGTTGGAAATAATGGAATTGCGGGGATTCATGGAGGAGATGAACTCCCTAAATTTGTTCCTTTTTGTCCTAGCTAAACCCTTCGCGGCGATCCGGGCAACATCCCTGTACGCGCTGAGCGACCCAGCGGATGGCGACTCCCTGAAACTCCTCAGCGCCCCCCGACGATCCGAAACCAGGCGAGAGCAGCCTCCATCCCACCATAAGGCGTCAGGATGCTTCTTCTTACGAAATGTGTGTTCATGGTCAGGCTTCACCCTACCACCCGAAAAGGCGACCGACCTCCCTACAAGATCATGGAAGCTTTTTAGCGCCACCTCAATATCCCCCCCATGATCTTCCAGAGAGCCCATGTCGGATTTAAAGAAATCTGAGAAGACCTGCCAATCGACACCTGTCAGGGAATAGGGGCAATTCGGGCCGTGAAACCGTCTAGGTAAGGAGTCAAGGGAAATGACCAGGGGAAGGTGATCACTGCCCATTCCATCCTGGCCTACCTCAAACGTAATCCTAGAGGACAAGTCTAAACTACATAATCCAAGGTCAGGGCAACTATTGTTGATAGCAATCCTATTCTGAGCTAATAGAGCATCAAAGAAGTATCGTCCTTGCTGATTTGATGAAGAGCTTCCCCAAGCCGAATGTTGGGCATTGAAGTCCCCCAGAATGATACAATGCTCCATCTTTGCGAGCTCGGCTAACAGAGTGGAGAGCCTCGTCGCATTAACTATACTGTAAGGGGGTTTATAACAAAAGAAAAGGTGGCAGGAGGATGCACCATTCCAAACTCTATAAAGTACGTACTCCATGTTCCTAGGGACACAATTACACTGGAGTGCTTCAAATTGGATATTATTTCTAAAAAAGGTGATTAAACCCCCTCCCGAATCCTTGTCGCAGTTTGCCCTGTCCTTTCTATTCTTAAGAAAACCGAAGATATCCGGGACGTGATCTGTAGATTTCAATCTGGACTCTGCAAAGCAAACGACATCGTACTTCAGGATGTAGTTTGATAGGTCCGGCCATTTCCTCTTAAGGCCATTCGCATTCAGAAAGGTGATGACTCCTCCCATGAGGCTTTTCCAAGAAGATTCAACGGAGAGTGTTAGCAGTGATGACCAAGCTTTCGAGCGCCGTTGGTTCACGTGGGATGAGATTTTCGTCGCCGTTCGATCGGTTCCGGGGTTTTTTTCATGATGCTAAAGCGCCAGAATTCACATTGAATCGCCAAGCTTTTGAATTTTGGATAAGGGGACGCTTCTAGCCATCTTGGTTTAAACCCAACGAACTTTCGTTTCAGTTCCCGGAAGGTCGTCTTTATTGTTTACGTTAGGTGCCTCTGGCCCGGCATCAACAACGGCAGTAAACAGTCTTCAAAGACGACTAAATCCAAGGACGGTCAACACCCCCTCCTGCTACCTCTTCGCAATTTACTGACGAGTTTCCTGCCATTTATTGCGCTTTTTTGGATCTCCCAGTTTCGAATCTCTAGTTTGGAACTTCTCGATTCTCCAGGTCGTGGCTGAGCTCTGCAAACCGATCATCATATTCCGCGTAGTTGCCTTAGTATCTCTTTTGGATCCATCACGACTTATAACTCAAGATTTTTATCAAGACATTCCTCCAGAGAGTCGGGAGGCGCGCTATTCGCACTCTTAGATCTCTCTGTAGCATATCAATTTGATCGGCGGGTCCACCAGGAACCCAGCTGTTAAAAACCAAGGATGGTTCTTAACCAAAGGCCTTTTCTTTTTCGATAAAGGCTCCGCCTCGAAAGAGGCCCAACCTATTAGGCTGTCGAGGAAGTTCCTGAGCCTGAAAGGACATATTTTTTCTAATTTTGAAATTTAGCCGACGTAGTTCATTTGAACTGAATCCCTCTACTGGGACGATAGAGAGCTGCCATCTGTGTCGGCGAAAGGTCACCAGCCAGTCGCTTTTTTTTTGACCGATGGTCGGTCGCCTGCTGGGTGGACGCTCTCTCAGAAGAACTTTATTCAAGATTGAAATACTGAAGACTTAGATTTTATATTCCTTACATCAGACTTTTTTTTGATCGACACACCGAAGATTCTACATATTAGTCTCCTGATCGACATACTGAAGATTCAGAGTACATGGTCGCACCGCGACAATAACTCTATAAAGGAACAAAAAAAAAAAAAAAAAAAAAGTGGCAGAGTTTGAATTGATTCGTATATAAGACCGCATCGGTAGCCTACTTCATATATAGTAATAGCGTTTGAATAAAGTGTACTGCGAAAACAAATATGTAAAGCGAGCATTACTTCTGTCAATCCGAAAGTGTCTGAAAGCGTTTTAAAAATGTATAAAAAATAATGGCGAATTTAGAATATAAGTTTCAATGTAAAAATCAGGCTGTAAGCATAGGAGGCACAGGAGCCATAAGAGGAGGAGGAGGAGAGATATAATATAGAAATTCGAAGCAATTTATTTTTATTGGATTTTCTTTGATAAGTTTAAATTAATATAAATTTAAATTCAATCAATAAGCTTAACCTGTTAAAACAACAGACCTGTACTGTAGAATTAATTGTGTTCATCCTACCAATTTAAGTAACATTTTGTTTGTGGATAGTTAATGGTTAAATTCCATTGATTCAATCAAATTTTTTTTTCTCAGTGTACGTTAACATGAGTCTATTGATTGCATTTATAGGATGAAAATACAGTAACATTTTTATTAGAAAATTTATGAACGAATTTAAAAGTAGAATGTTTTTAAAAGGATTTTTTGTCTTATTATTTTGCGGTAAGGGCGAAGAAACGCCCCCTACTTAAACAGGCACAAGTATACCTGTAGACACACCTTCAAAGTACACAAAGTGTAGGGCTTTTCTTTTTAAGACTCTAAAGGTACTTGCAACTTAACATATGGACATAAAAAAGTACACGCCTTACACGCGCAAGTAGTCCTGTACATAATGCAAAATATAAAAGAAGCATTTGTGTGCTGACGAAAAATTAACGGATCTTTATCATTATTTCTTAAGCTATTGCTAAATGTAAAATTATTCATTGTGAAAATTTAAAAGTCAATTCCAAGCTTAGAATATATTTTAAACGTATTCCCAAGAACAAAGCCCCTGTAAATATGCATTCATTTAAACGCGGACTATATATTTAAGTTTTAATGGACTGCCTGCCGGTAACGTATAATCATTTAAAGCACAAAGCTAACCTAAATATTAAAATTTTTAAGCCACACGAAACCCGCAAAGCACACAAATAAGAAATACAAAATTGTAATTACTTTCCGGCAGAAAGTCGCTTATATATATCCTTTATATATATACATACCCTTTTTCCCTGCCTTCCGTCTCTTCCAATATTCCCGGGACTCGGAAAAATTTCGGCCTCGCCTCAAAGCCACGTAATATCGACTACGGCGATGCTTCTACATGTTTTATCGGTGGCTCTTTGGCAGCTCGGCAACGTGCAAAGGATTCAGAAGATGTATCGGTAATTGCAGCAGCCGGTTCGCGCGGAGAGAGGAGCAGCGAGGGGATCGTGCGAGTCGAATGCCCTCGGGAGAAGAAAAGAAGAGGCAAGAAAGCGGAAGGACGAAGGCGACGAGGTTATATTGAACCTCGTGGCATCGACTGCGTATATATATATATACGGCAGATAACGGCAACGAGCAGTAATTCGTTCAATTAAGCTCCTTCATCGTCGACTAATGAAATTTATTC
Organism: Ormyrus pomaceus; assembly: GCA_900474385.1. Lineage (NCBI taxonomy): Eukaryota > Metazoa > Arthropoda > Insecta > Hymenoptera > Ormyridae > Ormyrus > Ormyrus pomaceus. The sequence goes on from UCOM01000133.1 coordinate 6,984, forward strand.
AGCAGCGGAACTTCTTGCCGGTAATAAAGTTTTAATAAGCCGCGTGGCGCGCAAGCCATTGGCGGCTGAGTTTGCGACTCGGGTCAGGGGGTTAGGTCAGGTTAGGGCGTTCTCGAAGGACCGAATGCACGCGTGGTTTATTATTGCAATAGCGTAGGGGTGCGTACCGTTTCATGGAGTAATTATTCCGGGCTTTTGTCCCTGGATCCAGCCTTGAGGGGAAGTGTAATTAGGATCTTGAACTTTACTACGATTTTGAATGCAGCGCGCGTCGATGTGATGAGAAGCGATTCTCCGTTGTCATAAAAGAGACGGTGTGTTTATCAATTTTTTAAATCCAAATATTTACTGTGATTCAGTCAATATTTATTATCAGCAGCGGAGCTCGAATTAATGCGATTCTCGATAAATATCTGTTTGATTTAATGCGGCGTTTATTACTGGCAGAAAGTCATAGTGTAATAAAGAGCAGAAACGTTGTCGTCTGAAATATGGCGAGCTAAAAATATGTTGACTAATTGACAAGGATGCTGTTATATTTATGCAGTCACCTGCGTGACACATTTTCGTGTAGCTTTTATTTTGAACTTCAATCAATCATACGTCGCCAGATTCGCTAATAAATACTGCAGCAGCTTTCCCCCGAAACATTCGATATTTTGCGCAGAATTCCCTATCATGTCACCGGTCACCAAATCCAAGCTTTATGCAGCGATATCGGCGCCCTTGCAACGAGGCAACGCGATTTTTATTAAGCGCATTCCACATACGTCCACACTCCACATGTGATCAAAGCCACTGAGACAAGTCTCGATCGCCGTTCGTTTATCAGCGGAGGAGAAGTGCCGGCGAGGGCGGAATATTCCCAGAGATGTTTGTCCTGATGAAAGTAGAGAAAGCGCAATCGACTCGCATTTGCCGGCTATCTCTCTCGTTTCTCATTGTTATTACCTCGGAAACGTACGAATGGGTCGTTCTGTTTTGAACGTTTTCCCTGCTCTCTCTCTCTTCCTTATTCTCTCTCTTCCTCTCTCCGTGTCTTTACTCTTTCCTCGGCACCTGGCAACTTCGTGTTTGCAATAAAAGCTCCAAGCAGTTAACCTGTCTTCAGAAAACGCTCAGAGGAGAGCCGCGTCTAGGTAGCAAGTTTATAGTTTAAGGGCGACCTCCGCAGGGACGGGAGTTTCATACCCGCAAGTTCTTCTATTTAACCTCGCGCCTCAGTTTTTTATTTTATTTTAACACAATGAAGCTCTTTATCCGCGGGAAGGTCATTTATTTACATTCGTCTTTTAAGAAAATTTTAGTCTTACTTTGTAGAGTACTATTTCAAATTTATATAGGAAATCTTTAGTTCGATAATATTTTTTAGTTTTATCAGCCTACGATAGCTTTAAACAATAGTTGGCATTGTTTTTCGAGACAATTATAACCGCAGACGGAAGTTTCCCTTGAAAAAAACGCACAGATCACAGAGGAATTCAGCAGCGGCAAATCAGAATTACCTAATCCTTATCTCGTAATTTTGCTCGCGAGACGATGCTGGCGGTTATCATGCTCGTTTCGCTTGTCCGCCAGAGGCGGTTCAAAGCGCCTGGCACATTAAGCTGACAAGTATTGCCTAGCGAGCGGATCGAGTTAAGTCGAGAGAATGAAAGCGAGCCCGAGGTGGAGAGGGACAGAGAGAGAAAGAGATTCCCCCCGAGCTTGCAACGAGAGAAAGGGGAGTGAAAAGGAGAGGGGAGAGAGCTTTCGAAGAACTCTCACACAGTGATGCGGCCGCGGCGACGTATTGAGATTCCTTGAAAGTTCGAGAGTCGAGAGGACTGCGCGCCGCGGAGAAGAGGAGAAGTTTTTTAGGTTGAAAAAAAGTTTAATTTACCAACTTGGGCAGGTTCACCGCGACGACAAATATATGCGGTTTTTCGCCTGGAAAGTGGACTTTTGTTTCACGAAGAGTTTCACTTCGGCTTTACTTCGCGCGCCGCTCTTCGCGTTTCCCTTCGTCCCCTTTTTTCTCTCTCTCTGTCTATCTCTCCCGAGAATTTCGTTGCCTGCATTTATGGAGTAGTTTATGTCGGTTGACGAAAATATGAAGAAGCATTTCCCGGTACTTTTATCGGCGAGAATGCATTATGTTTACTGCAAATTTTCTTTTATCTGATAAGTCCCACTTTACTTCTACTTATTGCGCTATACTACTCATTAACGTTTAGCTATTTACATGAAAATAAGCTAATTTTGCTGATAAAGTACAAATTAAACATGAGGCTATAGCTATATTAATTTTTTCTGAATTGAAAATAAACGCAATGAAATTCATAGAAAACGAAAAAGAGAATGATTGAAAGTGAAACGCGCGCAGAAAGTCGCGAAACGAACAGCTAAAAGAATGTCCATCTTCGATTAAAGAATTTCCGGTGGGACATTTCACCTACGAGTCAGAAATCAAGACTCAATTCAAGAGGATTCTGCAGAATATACACACGTTCATGTTCAATTTTCTTTTTTATTTCCCTCCCTTCTTGCAATCTATTTCTCTGTTTTTCTCTTTCTTAAGAATTCACGCTTCGTATGCTTTTTATCGTTTTATTCACTGTAATCTTCAATTCCTTTTTCATTCTCTTTATTTCTTTTTGTGCTTTTTAGCTTCTAAAAGTATAGATGTCCCCTTTCTCTCTTTTCTTAGCGAAATAGTCCTTTGGGACGTCCTCTGCTTATACTATACAGATTCTGTGTTTGAATTCACGAGCTTCTTCTGCATTTGCTCTTTAATTTTTATGTTGCGCTAGATTTTCAAACTCCAGTCATTATGCAAATGAGTGTTTGTATTACTGTATTCTATTTCATTTCCTACTTTTAAAGATAAGAACTGCTTTGACTACATGACTTTAATATTGTTTTCGAATATGAATAAAACCAAGAAATATTACTTTTCATGCAAAATGTTCTAATAAAAAACTAAATATTTTTGCTCTACTTTATCTCTTTTCATTTTTGTCGAGCACTCGTCTGATTTAAATTGTATTATTATCCTACGCTTTATCCTTTCTTAAATTTTTATGAAAAACAAAGTGGCACGAAAATAAAACTCTTCTTAAAACGCGTTTCACCTTCATAAGAACTAAAAGATCCCCGACTTTCTTAAAATTTAAAGTACCTTTCAAAAACTAGAGAGCGCACTAAGCTCTACACACAACATTACACGAGAGCCTCAGCGGCAGTTTAATTGGGCAAAAATTTCTGCTCCAGAAATCGAGTGAAAGCGCGTGCGCGTGTATACGGTTTCGGAAGATGCTTTATCTAATTCTTCAAGTAATTAACTCCGCGAGGGTGAAAAAAAAAGCCCCGTTTTATCCGACGCGTCCAATTACTCGGGGTGCCGACCCGAAAATCACGCACAGCGTGGCCGTCCGTCAAAGAGAGCGGCGGGCTCGCGCAACTCGTCGCGACTGCGCGGCTTTAATTGCCACGAAACGAAGACAAACTGCAACTGCGGGATACGGCGCTTCTCTCGCGTTCGACGAAGCGTCGCGCTGCCGCTCGTTGACTTCGCGCGAGGAATTACTTTTGCGGAGGGCCCCGAAAGTGTACGCGCAATTGTTGCGAGCAATCAGCTGCCGCCTTTGATGTTTCGCCGAGGCTATAATCCTCGCTCCTTAAATTCATTGTGGAGGAGGATTATTTTTCTAGGGGTGGATTATTTTACTAGTGATGAGATTGAAGGAGTGGAGGGAACTTGATATTTCTTGACTTGACGACCTTCTAACTCTCTTCTTGCGGTGGTTTTTTTTTTACTACCGGACAAAAAAGTCACTTTTTTTTATTTTTTCTCTGTTTTAAACTAGTTTTTACGATTTCTATGCAAGATTTGAAATGCACGATCATCCATCCAACTTTCTAACACCAAAAGATGGCTTTTCGTGTCTTCTTTGAAAAAACACGGTGTGTAACACGGGAAGAAAATATATTTCTAACCATATATAAATTATATGCTATAAGTTTCATTATTCTCTATTTCACGTGGTTCACAAAATCCCATTCTTTTTATAACTGACTTAAAATCTAAAATACGATTCCAATAATCTCACAAATGACGGCTCAGAACTGCCAATAACGCGATTGCTATCAACGTACCTCATTTCTCCAGCCGTCGATATCCGACGACCCTCTCCGTCGACCAGTGCTCATTATGCCGAACACACGTTCCGCGTAATTCCGACATTAATTCCCGCACGGGCAAAAGGGCGTCGGGGGGTGGAGGCTTCTTGTGTCACTTTCTGATCTTCGCCTTTACATGCTGATTATGCAAAGTTTGCAGCGGAATTACGCCTCGCGCCGTTCGCGAGCTCGTTACGAGCCACCTCACGCGTCGAACTTGGAACTATCAAAAGGGTAGAGAGGAGATAAAGGATGAAGAAGTGTACGCTCCGCTTGTCCCGCGAGTTCGAGCTTTCGGATTGACTATAAATTGTCCGGGGAGAAGAGACTGTTTATCGACCTTTTAATTTAATTTATTGGAAGCGGTTGTTTCAGTACTCAGTGAAGCTAACGGGTTGCTAATAAGATTTATAATTTTGAGACAAAAAATATAATTTTACATAATACTTTATTCATTTAAATTCAGTTATGAGATTAACGCACTTACATTTTTTGCAATCATCTTATAATTAGATTACTCTAGATTAGTCCTTTAATCCTCGTTAAAAATGTAGCTTACACCTCTAAGATTAGAGAGTTTTAAATTATTAAAATGATTATTTATTAACTGAATTTAAAATATTTTACTTTCAAATTTATATCGATCTAATTATTTCTAAATAAAAACCAAATAAAACTCAAATTTTTGGTTAAAAAAAAACTCTCTTCCCCAAACTCAAGCTTAATTATTAAAAAATAATTAACAACTTGATATTAAATTTGCGAGCATATCGACAGCAGAAGAGGAATTTTGCATCATTTCGCGGTTTTCCCGGCGGGAAAAGTTTGGCAGGGCAGGGAAAGTTTGAAGTTCTGCAGATAGAAAGTGCTTGGCCAGGTGCTGCATGATGCTCGTTATCGTTTCCCATCGATAATCCATTATCAATTTAAGGCATCCGGAAATAGTTATTGAATTTCCGGGACGTCGGGGGTATCATCGAATTTTGCGACTCGAGGGAATGGTGCCATTTTAATGTGATCTAATAATTAGATGATCGCTCATAGCGAAGATAAATCCGGTTAGTAAGGAATGCTAATTTATTATTTATTTTATTTCAACGAAGATATCGAGGGCATTTCGGAAATGCGCAAATGTAATATTAACTTGAAAGAATCATTTTTTCATTTATTATTTCTTTGAAATCCATTTTTCACTTAGAATATTTCACTGAGCCGGTCGAAATAATTTATTTGCTTCCATTATGTAATAAGTCACTTCCAACTTAAGTTGATAAAATGTGAGGGAAAATTCTACGAAATTTTTCTTCGGTAAAACGTACGCCCCTTTGATCATTTAAAAATCAATTTTAAAATTCACTTATAATCTTTTAAATAGTTAAAATTCCAAGACTTAACAAAGTTCTCGATAAGAGCTATATATTCTTGAAAATCCCACCGAGTTGATTCTTATTAACGGCGCGGCAGCAGTCTAATCAAACACATCGAACCTTCAAGAAAACCACGGAGACCGGAAAGCCCGCGAATTGACCGTAAATAAAGCATTTCGATTCTTGCCATTACGAAGCCTCAAAGGCATTTAAATCGGGCAGGCGTCGAGCTGTAACTCGACGCGATCACGGCAACCGTCGAAGGAAAAACGAAAGTCTTACCATTTTCCAGCCGCGAAATGCTTTATAAGGAGTCGGTGCCGCGTCGCGGCATGCAACTCGACCTTATACTCCTTTTTTCCTCGGTCGTTTCCCCCTTTTTCAGCATCGAGTGCGGCAAACTTTACGAGGCAATTGCTTTTAACGTCCGACTGCAGCCGCTGACGCCCGATAGTCACGCCCGCGAGGAACTCGAGAAGAATTCCGTCGTCCGATTGCCGATCGTAATTCTTTATTTGAATTTATCCTGCAGCGATTTTCATCGGCGCTGCGATACTCGCTTGATTGCTAAGCTCGACTGCACGCCCGCCTTCTCGACTGATGACATTACTCATTGCTAAACTTATCGCCAAAATAATATCCGACCGTTCTTCCCAACACTTCGGCAACCCCTTTCAGATGAAACGCCTGAAAATTAGTCCCGGAACATATTTCTCCCCCAAAACTCCGGGCGGAAAATATTTACCCGCTCAATTTGCGGCAGGGTGAGATTCTAAATTCCGCCGAGTCGCTCCATATTTCGCAGTACGCTCTCCCCCGCAATGCCTCTCTGTGTCGTAATAAGGAAAAAAGAAGCCAGCGCGGCGGCGAGGCCGGCGAGCGCGCGAGAGGATCATTCGGCCGAGAAACTTATGCGACGAGCTTGCGGCTTGGCTCTCAGCACGCGCGCTCATTTTACGAGTCGGACGCTTTCGCGCGTCGGCGGACCTCTTATTTAAGTTATATTTGAGGAGAAAGTCGCGAGCTCGGTTAGCCGAGAGAGAGAGAGAGAGAGAGGCGAGGTAGAGAGGGAGGACTTTTGGCGCAAGTGCGCGCAAAGGAGAATGAATTTCTTTCGTAAATGGGTCTTTAAGGGAGGCCGAAGTGCGGAACTTAGACGTGAACTTGCGACTGCCGAGTTTACGCGGGGTCGCGACCGTTGCTTTTTATTGATACTTTGCTTAAATCTTTTACGGGTTCGTAAATATTTCCGGGAACTTTGAAATGATTAAGGATTTCACTTTTTCTTGCTGGGCTTATGATTTTTCGCGGAGAGCCGGTATTTTTTATACAATTGTCGAAAAATCTAAGCGAGTTTTATTTCTTATTTCGCGAGTGGAGTCTTCAAAGAGAAAAATTTCGCCTCTCCCTCTCGAAGCGGTTCCTTACCGCGAAGCAATTATCATCAATAAAATTCAGAGGAAGTCCACCCCTTTTATTTCGGCTTACATTCCAGCTCAGCTTTGAGGCGCCGCCGCGGTAAGCCCGCAAAATATGCGGACTTCAAAAGCCGGGGAAGGAAGGAAGGAAGGAAGGAAGGAATATCGTTGTCTAATTATCCCGGTATCTCGTTGGACCTTCTTTTACAAAATTTACCGCGGTACATTTCATTTTCATTAAGCGATTCAGTGCGGTACCGCCGACGCAGAAAAGGGGAAAAACTCTCTCTCTCTCTCTCTCTTCCTCCGGCCGGAACTTTGCTAATCCATTTAACAATTCCCCGAGCGACCAAATAATTAACTTCAAACGCGCCGCGAGGAAGTCGTCTCCGTTTTCCCTCAGTACTCTTTCAACTCTTCTTATTCTACGTCTTTCGACATACTTATCGGTAATAGAACGTACGAACAAAAGGTACTCGAACGAAAGCTTCCGCCGTAAGAGGCAAGTAAAAACGAGGAGAATTCCTGATATTTAGAAAGAGATGAAGACCCTTTACCTTTGTTCGACGCAAGCAGTCAATGGAGAAACAGATTTCATGGCTTTTTAGATTTTTCTTTGCCGCTTCGAAACCTCTTCGCAAAAGATTTTTCATTTTAACGCAAAGAAGCAGGCCATTTTCGTCAGTAATAAGCACATGCAAGTACTCCAAACCCTCCGTGCGTCCTTTTCAAAAAGCGAAAATTGCCAAACTTGTCCAATGAATCATCAGCGGAGTCTAAAAAAAAAACGACGTCGAGAAGAAAACCACTTTGCGATAAAAAAAAAAAACGAATGCGCCACTGCACTCGAGGGACATTGAATTCGGCATCCTCCTCCCGCAGCGACTCGGCGGTCGCGAGACCCGGAAATGACGCGCGTGCGCGCTCGCAGTCGCGTCTCCTCGTCCATTACGGATTCAAAGTTTGTGCGATTTCATATAAGTTGCCAGTCAAAGCTCTCCGCGGGGACCGCGCCGCGAAGAAATACACGGCGCATTCAAGAGTGCAGAGCGAGTCGTAGAAGTGAGCAAATGCGATATTCATGACTTGCGAGCTTCTTAGAAAAATATGTGCCTGTGTCGAGAGACGCTTCGCTATGTATTTTCGCGTGCGGCTTTTGTCGGACGCCGCGAGCCTTCGGCGTGAACTGCGTGCTTATTTATTTTTATTAGCTTTGGCAGTGTTTTAGTTTCTGTTTCGTTTGACGAGAGTTTAGAAATGAAAAATCGGTCGAAAAAGCAAAGTTTAAAGTTTTAATTTTCGAAACTGTTTTGTGAGCTTTTGTTTGTTTTTTCGAACGTGCAGTAATAATAAATTTGTTTGCAGCAGCAGCTATTATTTATAGATGCAGTGCCTGGGAATGTTACAAGACTAAATTTTATTCATAAACATTCTGCAAATAGCTGTAAAATAACAAAGATATTTATCGGAATTACACTGCATTTTACAGTTAGCGAATTTATTTCATAAAAGCAAATAATTGAGCAGGTAATTTTTGAAAAATATTTCTTGTTTTATCGAAAGTAACTATAAAAATAGACCCGTACAAAGCCAGAGGTAATCCACAAAGTTGCTGAAGAACAAACGACATAAACAAAACAGTGCATATTCATTACTAAGAACAAGTCCGCTCTCCGATTCTACGCTGCAACAATAGAAATACATTCTTACGTTGTATAAATTTGCTTAAATGAACTTACGTGAATGTGTAGACACATTCAATGAGCTTCTCTCTGTAGCTAACTCATGAAATGCAAAACTCCAAAAGTGGAGATAAAACAAACAGGTCGCGAGCAAGGCATATTTGCACAATTTATCTATTCATATATTCGAACAATTTGAAAATTCGAATATCTGTAGCTTTACATTTCAAAATATATGAATATCATTTTAGATATCTGCGATACATTACCAGCATTTCCCGCCGAGCTTTTTTACAATCAGTGCAACAGTAGTTCCCATTGGAGCGCGATGGAAACTTATCTTCCTTTCCTTACAAAGCTTTCATTGTAACTTCCTGAGTCTAAAATTCACAACTGTCGTAATTTTCTAAGGCATCGACAAATAAATTATAAGCATCAACAGATTTTTAATCATTATTATTTACTTGAACCTCTATTATTTCTCTTGCAAAAGCAATTGGATAAAAATTAATCTGCAGAAACTTGTATTCCGCAAAAGGCTTGGGGACAAAAAATAGCAAGCTACCGGTGACTATACAGAACGTACGGAAGCAAGACTCGCGGTCGAAACTTCTTCCCCAAGTTTGACTTCGCTTGAAGTGCCGAAGCTTTCCGGCATAAAAATCGCAGAAGTTTCGGCCAAACACATACGCACATCTCCCTATACGACAACGCAAAGTTGATTCCGCTCTCCTCCCGCCTCCAACTCCGCGTTTCCTCGGACGAATGGAAGTTAGTCAACAAGGCCGGAAGGGCAGTTTATCAGCGCGCGTATATCGTTTCATCATACCCGCTTTCCTATTGGATTCGTCGATCTTAATTTCGCGGCGCGTGTCGTAAATTTCATCGCGCTGAAAGGCGAGGAGATATACGACACGGGAATTCGCGCCGGGCCAACTCGGCTCTTGTTTGCCGTCGTTTGCTTACTCGCGCGGGGGTCAATTTTTTAAAAGCTCCGCGAAGCTCTCCCCCCTCGCCGCCTCCTCCAGCGACGAGCTTTTTTCGACGACAAAGAATAACCGTTACGCTTGATCGTATTTTTTAACGCTTTTTCATACATGCGTCGAAGAGGCAGTTTTATATTTGTACAAAAATACGGATCGTTTTCGAGAATAGTCTGATGGACTTTTAGTAGTAAATAAATCTGGTCGATTGAAAACAATTAACGTTGTACAGTAGCTGACGTGATTTATGAGCATAAAAAGTTTATTGTACTATCAAAATTTAAAACTTTTTTTTTTAATATAGATTTTTTATTCTTATATTCATTTCATGTTCTGTTTCAGGTACGTAAGAGATTTATAGTCATTTTATTCGTCTGCACGTAAATGGCAAGTACTTATCCTATATCTTATTACGCATTTCACCTGCCACAAATTGAAATTTTGATGAAATATACTTTCTACAATTAAAATGATTATGTACACAAATATAATAACTCCTCAATAATATTGTAACCAATATAATGAGATTAAATTTGCTCAAGACGAGGTTAAAGTAAAGTGTAAAAATTAATGGTCGGAAAGTGGAAAAATATTTTTCGCCGAGTCTTGAACGATGATAACTCACAAAATGGACTTAGGTCTGACCTAAAATGCTTCACTCCACTATATCGCAAATGCACAAGACTGATTGATGACTGACCTACCCAGGCAAGTACTGCTGCATCGGCTTCAAGCATTTATCACGAGTAAAAAAGAGGAGCATTTGAAGTGACACATTTATAATAAGCCTACGTGAAATATTTTATTTTACTTTATTTTCCTCGCTCTTTGTTGTACCTGCTGAACTCGCTGCTAACTTTATTAAACTTTACAAACTGAGAATTGTAACTGTTACCAAAATTTTAATGCATATCTATTTAATATAAAGTTTTGACGAAGCCCTGGTCAAAAATTTTAGCCGGGAAGTACATCTCTCTCTAATATGACAAGCAGTAATTAATTACTCGAAGACGAGCGGTCCGACGATAAATAATATTTTAATCTTGAGAAAATTTTCCGCTGCTAACGTAACATAATGCAGCAATAAATTTTCTCGGCCGGCGACTGGGAGAAGCTTCTCCCTGAAAGCGGACGACTCAATCGTAAAATCCGCGGCATCATAAATCAGAATTAAGCCATTTTATTTAATGAACTCTTCGCCTACGGCGTTGTGTAATTCTGGAAGAAACAACATCGGTAATTACTTTGGTATTTAACGCCCGAAGACCGCGGCGGCTTGGAAAAGTAATTAGGTATCTTTCAAAACGTCAAACTGCCAGACTGCGAAGCGGACGAGGAAAAAAATAATGGGGCGCATTACGGTACACTGCGAGAAATAAATAGCAGCGTAGTATGGAGCGTTAAATAATTGATGAAGCGGCCGCAGGAGTTTTGCAAATAGTATTGATTCTATCGCGGTGAAAACTTTATGTGACTATTATTACTTTTGAAAGCATGGCGAATGCACCATGAATAATAAAGACGTGTACTTGTACGAATAATGGAAGCTATTACGCTTTTTCAGCTCGTTTTCCGAATTGCTAGAACAGCGTGAATAAAAAATATGAATGCGCAAAATAAAAAATGCAAAAATCTAAAATTTCTAGCAAATTGAACGCGACGGAAAAGAGTAAATACGGGACAAAGGGAAGACGAAAAGGGAGGGAAAGGAAGTTATATATGCGACTTGACGCTAAATATCCGGCCAAGGACAGTCCAAAGTCTCTGTACGTTGCATGGGTACTCGAGGAAAAGTACACATTGTCTTGAACAAACCAACTTTTCAGCAAAAAAAAAACTCTGTGCGAGCTGTTTGTAAATCTAGTGGCACACTTGATATTTTTTAAGTTTATTTTAATTTTGAAATTTTGCGATTATAAATGTGAACCTCTATCTAGGAAAGAGCAAATTTTAAATTCAAATATTTAGTCATGTAATTTTAACTTCTCCTAAGCCTCAAAATATTAAAAATTTGAAATAAAAATGAAATAAAACTAATAAAAATACATTTTAAAACACAAATCTTTGAAAGTGCAAAACATACTCAATATCTTCTTCTTCGTGATGTACACTGAGAGCTTCAGGAAAAATAAAAAAAAAAAAAAAATGTCGAAACAAATAAATATACCGTCGCGTAAATATTTAAACTTTGATTATCATAATACCTAAAAGCAAAGTTAGAAAAGCAAATAAGAAAACGCATCCCCGCGCGCGAAGTCAGATATTTACGCGAATCCACATCTCGCAAAAGCAGCAGCCCCGGCAAAAAAATCCACCTCCTCCCCCGCGCTCTCTTCCATTTTTCACGTCAATTCTCGGCGCGGCGCTCTCTCGATATTCGCGCCTCGCGCCCGACTCGCAGCGGGTAGTATCGCGCTTTGCACTTTCGGGCGCCGACGAAAGTTGCAGATATTTCGCCTAAGGCTGCGGCGACTCTCGCGGCAAAGTCTTAATGGATCGCGCAGCGGGGAGAACGAACGTACACACATTTACGGCGAGGTGAGCTTTCAAGCCACGGAAGGGAAGAAGGGATGGGGGAGGGGGGAGGCAGGGAAGTAGGGAGGAGGGCCCCGGAGGAAGAAAATACAGGCGCGTCAAGAAAAAAGGGGAAGCGGGATATAAGGAGGCGAGCGAGCGGCTTTTATCCATCGGCTCTTCTTCGAAGAGAACTAGTTGTTCGCTCTGAGAAGAAGAGAGATAGGGATCCTTTCGGTTATTCTGCTGAGGCGAAAAGCTTTCAAAATTGTTCGGGGCAAATCGGCTGCTCACAGCCCGGCGCCTTTTGCTTTTCCTACATGGCTCTACGTGGACGCGAGCGAGCTTTTCTTTCTCTTCTCGGCGAGCATTTTTTTTTTTTTATTTTCTTCTTTTTTTTATTTTTTATTTTGCTTTTGTCTCTCGCCGGGCTTGTTCGTTTTATCTTGCGTGCCCGCGGAGTGGACGTCGGCCGACGGATGATGTCCTCAGGGCCTCGAGACGCCGTAATGCTCGTATATCCTGCTTCGCCCGGCTTCTTCGGGCTTGTTTCATTTTTGACGTAAGGTTTCCAAGTGGGTTTCTTCCCGTGGGCTTATCAAATTTGTTTTTAAGGATAGGTTATTTTTAATAATCACAGTTTTTACTGATCGAAGGACGGGACACAACTTTCATGCAAATTGGAAATTTAAATGCGTTAAAACAAAGTATTATTGATTGTTATTAAATTTAACAGGCAATATTTATTCATAATTAAACAGTATAATAAATTTTTTAATTTCAATTTCTCCGCAATTTAAATTTAAAATAAATTTTCATTTACAGTTACAATACATTTTCATTTATTCAATGTTAATTCGTCTGATAATATCGAATATTCACTCGAATTTTACTACGCTCCTCTGCCAATCAAACGTTTAGTTGGGAATTTTTTAATTTTTTAAATGCATTGATGTGCAGTGCAACAATATATTATATAACTTAAAGTTGATATACATTTTTTATACATGCAAGTTTTTATAAGTCTGTTACTAAAATTATACGTGTATACAAGGTGTTCGGAAAATATGTAAATAGTATATTGAGGTAGAGGATCAAACCTAAATGCCTGTATTTCAATTTCAAATATTTACACTGAGAAAACAAGGTAATTGCAACTATCGCGATACTGCATTATTATTGAAAAATTCTACATTCACTCACTCTTATAAATTTTTCCGGAATAATGCATTGAAAAAAATAAATAAATTATAAATAATACAATATCAAAACTAAAACAATAGTCTAAGTTCCAAATTAGTGCATGCTTTGAGCGGATTTCTTGAGCTACCGGTGAAATTGCATCTGTAAACAGGGGAAATTTTGCATGGTCCTCACATACTTGTAATCTCGGCATTAACCTTATCGTGGCCTAAGGACAACTCTAGGCAAGATTCTCTATAATGCTACCTATTCTTAGCCTCGATTACTCATAGCTGTTTAGATGAACAGTAAAAATTTCTTGAAATATATTTGTCTGGAAAGCTTCTAATGAAATGGAATGTCTAATTTTGAGTGGTAAAAATTTTAAGTTTTACGAGTTTGTACAAAGAATGATTGAATTGTAATTTAGAAAAGGAATTTATAATTCAAAAAGATCTGCCTTTAGTTCTCTGCCATAGCTTTTTATTTTGAGCTTCAAACTCTAAAACATGTAAGTGATACTTTTATCACATTTATGATGGATATGAATTTTTCTAAAATTATTAAATTATAGTTAAAATTTCGTTCATACTTGACATTATTTTATTCATTACATTTTGCCTACTCTTGTGTATTTTACTTTACATATATAAATCTTTACTTTACATATGTAAGTTTGCACGTAAGTTTGCATTAAGTTAACTGAATACTAAAAAGTGGTTAAAAACAGTACTCGAGAAATGATGTAAGTTACGAAAGTAAAGATACTATTGTCTTTGCACTGTCTAAATTTCCTTGAGGCACAGACGTTCTCGGTTAGGTTTCTTTATCTTTCGCCAAAGTGCTTTATCTCTTTACGACAGATTTCAAGCGAAACATTAGTCAAAAATGGCAAGATTAAATTTGCCAGTTAATAATAACTTCTCTCCGCGAGAGAGAGAGAGAGAGAGAGAGAGAGAGAGAGAGAGAGAAGCACTTGAAGCTGATAAAACTTAACTTCGGAGCGAACGGCACGCAATTTAACGATCGTCTTTTGTAATAAACAGGGAGAAACGCTCCGGAGTTCTGAGAGCGCGTCGACTCACTTCCATCTAGCTGTTCGCAATTAAACTTTACCTTGTAGAGGCACCTCCGCGCATTATGTTGCCTTTTACGCGCCCGGGTCCTCCGCCCACATCTACCTTGCTCGCGCGACGCTGCTGCTATTTTCCTCGGTTTTAGGAAAACTTCGTTTTGTTCCTTTTTTTTGCAGTTCGAAAAAGCGATAATTTTTGCAGAACTAAAATTGCGACTTTGTTCAAGGAGACGGGATAATGAGTTTTTCAAAATTATGTAAAAATACTTTAAATAGCCGTCATCTTTTTGTGCTGATGCTTATTCTAAAAGAAAAAAAGAAAATTACTTCTAATAAGTCCAATTGCGAGAAAAATTCTTGCGCACTCGCGCAAAACACAAACTGTACAAACAATAATACGAAATTACAGCGATTCAGCTCGTAAACCGCGCTGGTTTTGCCTTAAATACCATCCCCAGTAATCACAAGAGCATCGTAAACACCCTCGTACAAAACATCGCGATAAGCATCAAACAGACGGCGCGGTTCTGAAGCTCCGCTCGTTCAATCCGCGAGAGCGAGGAATCAGCGCACATTCAATGGAACGCTAATGGCCTTCGACTCCTTTTACGCGGCCACATTAATTCCAGCAAGATTACCCTCGTCCAGTTCCTCTCTCTCTCTCTCTCTCTCTTCCGCGGCTCCGTAATCTAAATTAAAGATCTAAAAGCGCAACTGCGGAAACTGCGGAGGGGGTTAAATGTCCCGGCGTTCGATGAAAGACGCCTCGCGGGAAATACAGCCGAGTGCAGGAAAGAAGTTGCTCTCCCCGGCTAAGTAGTCCCGCATGAGTCCTCGGACGACGCAACGTTCTGCGCGGCGCTGCGCGGAACGAGGCGTCGTTGGGCGGGAGGTGGAATCGGACCGAGAGGCGCTTCGCCGAGGATATGCCCAGATGTTTCGAATTTTAGCAAGTGCGCGAGAAGATTTGTTTGGCTGGAAAATGAGGTCGACGCTTTGCGCCCGACTTTTTTTTTTTTTTTTTTTTACCGAGCTTCCTTTATCTATATGCAAATAGCTGCGGGAAACTGTATCTGTTTGAAATAGAGGACATTATTTTTTGGTGTATACCTTTTCACGAAATTTCGAGCGGAAAGCAATAAATTAATTTGTTTAATTCCTTTCAATATTAAGCTGTTGTTATACCGTCGGAATTTTCTGCGAAATGAGCGACAATTTCGAGCATCAGTACCTCGCGGACATTTTATGCGTAGTTGCGAAACTGATATAATTGATGTCCGTCTTTTAATTTACACGTCCTTCAGCGTGAATGCTATGCATATGTTGAGCAAAATTTAACATTAAAACTCGGCCGTTCATATAGATATTAACAGAACCCTGAACGAGCATCGCAGGAAATTTATCTGAAAGAAAATCATTCTATTTATGATAAACTGCATCATCATTCTCAATTAACGTCGTTTTATCACTCGAATTCCCTGGCAACACGACAAGCCAGGTTAAACGTTACTCCCCGAAGAAGGTTAACAAGAGGCCGCGCATCGAGTGCCTCGAAATTAATGATCCCCCAAGTTTTTCGCCTGCACTTAACAACAAAGGGAAGGCATAAATCACGGCCCAACCCCCATAACAAATAGCTGCTACGCCAAACAGTCGACTAAGCAGCTCTCGAGCCTCCCCGGACTTTCTCTCCCGCGACTGCGGCCCGAGCCGCGGCGAACGGGCAATCGTTAAAGCGAGAAGCGAGAGATCCTTTAAAACCCCCGCCGACACGCCGTAAGCCCGCGAGCTCTCCGAGAGCGGCGTCATCGAAACTAACAGGCGTGTCTCTATCTGCGCCGAGCTTCGCTATCTACCCACCTTCCTCTCTCTCTCTCTCTCTCACTCCCTCCTCGTTTCCAGTCGCCGGAGTTGCTTAGGAGTTCCGGCGCGCTTTCTGCGCCTCGTGTTTTCTCGCGCCTCGGGGCTTTTTCGACGATTCGAGCTTTGCTGGCCGAGCATTAACGGTCGCTTCGCGGCTGGGAATTTCGCCTTTCGCTTCAATTAAGTGGATTGTGCAGGTTGACGAAGTTGGGGCTTGTAATAAACTTCATTATTACTCAGTTTTATTTTCTTTTTTTTACAATTATTATCATTTATAATGCTTGAAAATTAACTTTAACACATTTTTTACATGTTTAGGTGGAGACACGGAACTATGTTTTTTAATGTAATAATATATAAAGGAAGGCAGTCTATAATTAAATTAACGTAGATTCCTTTAAATTTTTGTGCTATAAAACATGTCCCAAAATTACACATGTCCCTTCACTCAAACACGTAAAACTCTCCTTGTCACTCAAATAAGGGAAATAAATCGTTTAAAAAAAAAGATAGGAAAACCCGCGAAGTCGCCGACGAACCCACCGCGACCAATTCGCGCAGACTTTATACCGTCCCATTAATAGCATTTAAATTTTCCGCACCTTTATTCGCAAGCTGTAAAAGCCCGAAAACTCTCGCAGCCGAGAGCGCACGAGCACTCGTCGCGTTTCTTGCAGGCAACTGCCGGCTGCTCGCAATTAAAAACATCCTTAAGCCGTTAGGCAATAGAGAAAGCGAAACGACGCCCCGACTAAGTAGATAAAGGTCGGGCTACGTACAGACATCCCTGCTGCGGCGCTCGTTTCGCCGAAAGCTCTCTCTCTCTCTCGGCTTTGCCCTGTACAAAGAAACGCCTCGCGTGACGAGGCTTGGTCAGGGTCGTCGGAGCTTACGGGCGCGCGCGCACGCGCTGCAAATTGAAAGAGCCAATTAAAAGTTATATTCGAGGCATTGCCATTGTGCGAACGCAAAGTTTGCACTCCGCTAAAGACCGCGAGTGTGTTTAAAAGCGCTTTAGTCGCACGGCACGCGCGCACCTTCCCGCACTTCCTTCGTTTGCCCCCCCGCCCCCCGTCGCCCTCTCGGCCGAGCTCTTTCTCTCTCGTGCGCGCGCGCGCGCGCAGCTCATTTCGCCCTCTTCAATTGCCAGGCGTTTCAGCTTTGACGCTGGGAGTGGATTTTAGTTTATTAATCTGAGTTTGCACCGGGGAACTGCTTTGAAGTTTCGACGATTTGCGCGGCTGGAATTTAACCCCGGCCCACTTTGTTTCGGAAATTTATTTTAAGGTTTTTGATTATAATTCGCGGCAAATATATTTCGGGTTTTATTTATGTATTTGCAAGTAAGAATAACGTAAACTTTATTTAGAAGTACGTGTACTGGCGATTACGCGGAAGCGAAATAAATAGTGCAAAATAAATTCCAAAAGCTTTTTGTAAAAACAAATGTAAACGTGAAGTTTTTTTTCTTTAAAATTATTTTCGTACAGAAACTGTTTTAATTTAGCTGAAAGGGTAAAGCGCGAAATAAAGCATGCATGAAATGAATAAACCAAAGTATTAATTTTGTAATCTAAGTTGCTTGAGTAAATTCGAGGGTTTATTTTCTTTTTTTTAAGAGCGTTTGCGCGGAAAAAAGTGACAAGAAGGAGATACTCCGCCCGTGCTATTTTTTGCCGAGTTACCTGCAGAAGATTTCTTCTTTTAAACAAAATTTTCTTTTTTGCAAATAAAAATTTACATCGTCTTCTTTCCGAGCAATTCCTTTTCGCAGAGACAGCCTTTGTGTTACTTATACTACCCTTTAATACCTGTACAAATTTCAAATATCGTTGTAAACGTTATTTGTTAAATAACGAATTCTCGAAACTCGGCTCACCGTCGTCCCCCCGATAATGCGAAGTTTCACGCGGAAGCGAAAGAAGGAGCAATAACGCAAAAAGAGGCCCATAACCTGTTGCGCGAGCCCGGTGACAAGGACCTGAATCCAGGAGGCGAAGAAGACGGCGTCGGGGGGCCGCGCAACCCAGAGTGCACAATCGTGTTACCTACTCGGCTGCCGACAGAGACGTGCCTCCTTCCTTCTACCGGCGACGTGAGGCCTTGCGAAGAGGGCATCGGCCGACGGCAGACTGCCGTATAATAGCCGAGACGGAGATATATCGAGGGTGCGGTCAGCGTCGGCGCAGTGCTCACTCCTTTTATTCTCTCATTGAAAGGCCGTATGAGTCAACGGCGGAAATAAGTGCGTTGGAACAGAGGCAGTTATGAAAGTTCAAGGGTGCTCAAGCAGTTAAGGTGTAATGACCCCCCCCCCGTCTTGGAGAGGCGCGACGGTAGACGGTGATAAATAATTGAATTTGACTGATCAACAAGTGATTGGTACGGGTAATTTACGGGTGGGTTCAATTTTTTTTAAATGAGGCGGGGAGAAACGCTTCGATGAAAACTACATTACTTCTTAGCAAATTGCGTTTGACTTAAGTTCATTAAAAACTCTGGAAAATTAAGTAAAAGTGTAATAACTACGATTATCACCGAAAACAAGAGGAAGAACAATGACGAAGGACTGAAAGCCCCCGAGCAGTGAATACAGCAGTAAGCGCGAACGTTACTTCGTCGGACGGCCCCGCTGTGCATTTAAAATGGGCAAGCCGGCCGCAGCGGTGAGTGCAGCCGCTCGAATCTCGCCGTTCGCCCGTTCTTTCACCGGACGCGCGGCGCCTCGTTGGAAAGTGTGCGCGCAGCTGCCGCTCGCTCTCGAATCACTGGCTCGTTGCCAGCGATATGAGACAATGCTCCTCGTCCCCCCTGAAGGAAACTGCGCGAAGCGCTAACTTCATTCCGTCCCCCCCTCCCCCCGGGCGGATGAACCTCCGGTGAGAGAAAGGACGCGCGGGAGACGTACGGACGAACTTGGCGCACTTAGCGCCGCCTCTCTCTCTCCACCTCCCCCCAAAGGATCGATGGCCTCGATTTCTCCCCGCTGCATCGGGAGAGATACGCCGGGGCAAATTGGGGGGAAAGAGTTCCGATGGGGCGGAGCGCCAATTATGGGGAGGAGGTGTTTTCGGGGAAGCCTGATAAAACGTACGAGCCGACGTTGGAATTGACGGCACGGTGTTGCGCGAGTGGCCGGGATGAGTTTCTGCTATGGTTCCGAGCCGCTGGAAAACTTGGGGGTGAAGCGCGGGTAATGGGTATTGCGAGCGACGGTCTTTTAGCATTATAAGATCGAGGCGGCGGAAGATCTTTGGACGGAAATACGGTGTTTCTAGCTGCTAAATGCCTTTCTCCGGCAAGTCGGAATATGCAGTGGCAAACTTTGGATATAGTTTTAATTAATGTATTCGTTCGATAAGAGCGACCGTGGCGGCATCGCTAACTTATATAGCACGAACTAATCTGTGTACTCTAATTGGACGAATCGTTTGCAATTGTCTAAGAATAGTTAAGTTATAGTTGCTAATGTCATTAAATGTTATAAATTACTAATATTACCTCTAACAGCTTTTGGGAACCAGTATGACCTATTTCTTATATTTATTTACTGTGTTATAAACATACAGAAAATTTATGAAGAAGATGTTATGAAGTTACAAATAAAGATCTATGCAGTTTTAATTATTCTTTCTGTTTCTGCGTTTCGAACACTTGTTTTAACATGATTTATTTATTAAACACTTCTTTAATATGCAAAATTATTCAATCTTTTAAAAAGCGATTCTTTGTGGATAAACTTCATATTTTAAACATATTATAGTCGATTTAAGCTACAGCTGTATTTATAGCTTATAATCTTTTCGTAGATATACATATCGGAATCTCATTGTTACTTCATGAATATTCCCCTTGAGTTTAACAGGAAATCCTCCGCTGTTGCCATGTAAATTTCTGATAACTAACGCTAAGCTGCCTGTTTCCATGAAAGAAAGTCACACTGTACTCAGTTTATTTATCAAAAATCTATTTTTTATTAATTTATTTTTTTGAAATAGAGATAAAAAGTGGTTTTATAATAAAATTTAACACATAAATGCTAAGTTATTTTAGCTTCTGTTGAAATATGAAATAATATATTTCAAATAACTGATGTTTCAAAACATAAAATGTTATAACAATTTTATAAAAACGTGCAATCACAGTTTATTTATATTTACATTTTGAGGCAATACATTTCGAGACAATATTCTATTTTAAATTAACCTGCACATTCAGTGGGTTATAAATAATGTTTTGACTATAAATGTCCTTTATATTTATTTTTATGCAGATGAATTAAAATTGTAGTTGCAATATTATCGAATAAATTTTATAAATATAAAAGATGATTTTTATTATAGAAACAGAATTATCAAATTTATTTTGCGTATTTATTTACAAGTGTCTAATAACATCAAAGTTCAGATGGTTCGGAAGTCACCTTTATAAGCCGTCTCTGCGCGATTTGGCAAGCCGTAAGGTAGCGTAAAAGTCGATGTTAAATAAGATAAAAAAAAAACAATTTATTTTGCATAAGTAACTAAAGATAGTTTTGTTGATTTAAAATAGAAATCGTTATGTAAACAAAAGCAATAGAGAAACGCAAGTTCTAATTTAACTATCCTGGAAATGGCCATAATATGCATAATTTTTGCGTTAAATGTTCATTTATAGTACAGGAATAGAAAATTAATGTAATTATCTTAATGTAATTATAACTTATTTAATTTTCTCAGAGAGAGTGCATGTTAAATAAATTTAATTATATAATTATATAATTATAGAGTAATTATATAATTACTCTATGTATACTGCCATTTTTAATCAATTATACGTAAAATTATATTTCAATCTAATTTTATAAAACTCCTTTCTCACAATTAGTATAAAAACTTTATCCAGGTGTACGTTTCTCAAAATAGATTTTTCCAAAAAAATTAAAAACCGCGTCGTTATAAATCATCATCAGTTCCTCTCCAGCAAGTTCGCGTAGGTGTATAACACGGTAATAAACTAAAAAATTAGCAAAGTAAAGCGAGGCGAGCGCAAATTCGATCAAGGTGCGGTTAACCGCGTCTCCTACCCAAATTAAGCAATTACTGTCCGGCCGAAGAAAAAGCTCCCAGCCTTCGCCGGTAGGACTTCGGAGCTTGTAGGTGTACAGGAGGATTGATGGAGGCGCCGAGCAAGAGTCCAACCTTTCGCGCGAACTTTTCCATTTACCGATTAGTGTGTAGCAGCGGGGTTTACGTTCTCCGGTCATCGTTCGCTCGTCGAATCATTAATTTCGCTGGCCGTGCAAGTAATTGCGAATCACGCAAGTGTGTTTCCCCGACTCTTTTTCCGCTTTCATCATCGGCCGCTTGTTTTCCGCTCTGCTTCGCATCTGGACTTCCGCTGTTGTTCGACGACTGGCCGCTGCTGCTGGCTGCCCTTCGCCCTTTTTTGTGTTTTTTTTTTTTTTTTTTTTTTTTTTTCGAACCGGGAAGTGCGGGATTTATTCGGAAGGATTTGGAAACGCGGATTGTTTACCCTCGTTTGACTTCGTTCCGCGAAAAATCTATGTTGATTTATGACGCGTTATTTTTCCTCCCGGCTGCTGCCTTTGACGTCGATTAATATTTTACCTCCGGCAGCCATTAAATCAATCAATATTTGTCGCTGAATGGAATTTGACGTTTTTGCGGAGATGTTATCTAGCTCTGCACCGGGGAGCGTCTGTTTTTATTCTGATAAGCATCGCCGCGGCTGTTCTATGTTCAATTCATATAAATAAGTGATAAAATATCATTGAAATTTTTAGAATTTTTTGAAGCGTGTTTTCAGATTTATTTTAAATCACTTTTTGTAATCTTTTATCTGATTATAGCAGGTGCATTTGTTAGCCAAAAAATTTCAGTGTATCTACATAAAAGAGACTACACTGACAGAAGAAATATAGTAAAAATTACAAATAATCTTGTAAAAATTACCATACTGTCTAGTAAAGCCACCACAGAGTGTGAAAACCCAAAAAATTACTATACTTTATAAGAAATTTTACTATTTGGTAAATTTTCTTATATTAACAGTAAAATTTCCTATGTATGTAAGAAATTTTACTATACTATTTGGTAAATTTTCATATAAAGTATGGTGATTTTTTTTGTTTTGATAGTCTGTGGGTGCCTTACTATGCCGTATGGCAATTTTTACTAAACTTTTTTCTAAGTATAATGAATGTTGCGATATAAATTAAACATAATTTAATTCAATTACACGATAATTTTATTACTTGCGAAGGAAATACGAGAAGTTACTCGAAAGCCTTATTGAATTGAACTTTAAATCGATATTTAATCTGCACCAAAAATAAATGACGAGGCGTTTCTAAATAAACATCTAAATGAAGTTCGCTGCAAACCATCAAACATCCGCCGAAAACGGTACGTCCGCAGCCAGCGATTCGAACGCAAAGATCCGAGAAAGTCTTAGCGGCTCGTAACTCCAAGAGACAGAGGCGCGACGCGAAGTTGTCCGGCTTCGCTCTGAATATTCCATTGCCACGCTCGACTGAAAATCCGCGGGAATATACAACAACCCGCGGAGAATTCCCGCT
This sequence comes from Ormyrus pomaceus, assembly GCA_900474385.1. Lineage (NCBI taxonomy): Eukaryota > Metazoa > Arthropoda > Insecta > Hymenoptera > Ormyridae > Ormyrus > Ormyrus pomaceus. The sequence continues at coordinate 29,809 of UCOM01000133.1, forward strand.
TGCGTTTAGCGCGTTTATTTACAGCGGCGCGGCGCGCTCGCCGGGAACGAAGTGTAACTTTCCGCGCCCATCTTGACATTTCATTATGAACAATGAAGTCCCGCCAGGCGCCCCCGGGGAAATATGCCTGGTCTATTAATACCTCCTACCCTCGCGCTCTCCGCTGTCGCAGCGTTGCGACAATGTGTGGTAAACTCGCGCTCCCCAGCAATTATTCATCGCCTTCGATTAATGGCGCTTCGGCTGCCTGCGTCGAACGATGTACAGTACGTTATTTCCGCCCCCTCGCGCGGAAGCTCGTCGCGGTGCGACGGGATTTTTGAGCATCTCTCGATACCGATTGATCCGCCGCTGCACTTAGCTGGAATAATGTTTGCGACTCGACGCGCTGCTTGCCTTCGCGCTCGGAGCGCGGTTATTTTAAGATCGGTGTGTACTTTGGGAAAGCATTTTCGAGCTGGAAATTGTTTTGGCGGTACTTTCGAGTATTTGCGTTTTTAAACGACTGACTGATATTTCAATTGAATTTTGACAAATTTAATGGTAACGTTAGTGTAAATAACAGGTCGATCAAATTTTGATGTTCTGCTGCAGATATTCGACTGCAATTTCGATAATGTTTATATGCATCATTCGCATAAGCGTTATGAACGACAAGCTTTAGATACTCTGAAATTTTATATAAATTTAAAAAATACACTCACAAAATTTACAGAATTCTGACAAATATTATATTGACACAGTAGACCTCCTCAACCTTTTGAGTCACTGAAGATTTTAACCATCGTAATGACTATCACAAACGCGTTGCTTAATTTTAGCGATAGTCATATTATCAGCACGCGCAGGAGAGTGACCTTGGCGTTGCATAATTACAGGAACATACTCGCAAGTAGGTTACGCACAAACTGAATTACCGAGGGACTAATAAAGGACCTTTGGTCCGGCAGACCTTCGATCGGTCCTGTGTACGTCTCGAAGCACTCCGGCTCCGGTGGCTACGCTATTCCGAGCGGCTCGCGGTACGTTCACTCCCCTTGTTACGTTATATACTCCACGTCCTCTTTATTTATAGTTTGCTGGTTTAAAAGCCTTCTACAATTTTTGCCCTGAAAAATGATTCTTCCAGGAGGAGGGATTTTGTAAAAAGAATTTACGCTAATATTTAATAAGAAGTTGGCGATATTTTTGCTCCTTCTTAAATATACGAATGAAAAAGTTTTTTACGGTATAGATGAGATGCGCTCAAAAGCATAGAAGGCACACTTTGAGAAAAGTTCAAGTTATACAAATAACCATAAAAATTTATAGCTAAAAGCATTGACGCTCGCTTTCAAAAGCAAAGTTAAAATTGGAAAGCCTAAACTTTTTTATAGGCGCGAAACAAAGCTACGCGAAAAAGTTATATCAAAAAATAATTTTAAAGGCGCGATTTTGTTAAAAATTTTGCTGCGCCAACGCGGAGAAGATCCCGCGGTAAGTCAGTTTAATGACCCTACAAAAATAAGTCACATTTTATTTTTGCGTAAAATAAAGCCCCTTTGCTTTCAAGCGCAATTTCCGTTAAAGTTCGAATCCACAATATGGCAACAGTAGTTTCGCCGTTTACTCAGTCAAGTATTGCAGCGGGGCAGAAATGCAAAATCTCCGTTATGGCTAACGTGGCCTTTCGTTTGGATGTACACAGCACCGCAGTGCACATATTAGTTTCAAAACTGAAAGAGTTTAATGAATACATTAAAATTAGAAAATAGTAAAATTTAATAATGGAATGTGGTCTAACGGATATTTTATAGTGTTCGCCGTAGCACCGTACTTCGTATCTTTATGTGAAATGTAAATTGATTCCTATCGTTAAGTTTTGATATCCGCTTTATTACGTCAATAATTCTGTTATCGTTTACATACGACTACACGCGTTAAAACTGAAATCTGGTTTTGAATCTGATATTATTTTCTTTAATATTATACAAGTTCCGCTTATGGTTCAATAAATAACCCTGGTAGAAGTTTCTAGAGTTTTTATCCAGAGTTCACTAATATTTAACGATTTTAATTCGTAGAAGTTTATTGCTTGTTCAGTTGTTTTCCAGGATACGTTGATTCATCTGGATTTTCGGGACGACATCTTTCGAGGCTTTTTCCCCCGAGATCCCGCTTTTTGTCTCACCGAATCTCGCCAATAATTGTCGGTAAAATAACGAAGATGGATAAACGATGCGGACAATTTGCGGCTGGAGATCATCTCCAGCGATTTATTATATCGATAATAATAATAATGTTTTATTATTTGTTTAATGAAAACAACTTTTCTCAGTAGTTTAAGGAATTGACAAATTTATCGTCATTTGTTTTGTTCATTATTATTACGGCAAGTCGACGGCAAAATCACGAAGTTGCGACAAACAAACATTTGTTATTTCCCCTTTGCTAACAATTATAGTTTTGCGCTACTCCGAATTTCTAACTCGTTAAACATCGAAATATCAGGAATTCGAAGCAAACCAGATCATTATTATTGTTCAGGGATGCATTGTATCCTGTGCCAATTCGCCCCTCTCTTTCTCTCCTCCCCCGCGTATTCTCTCTATATTTCACTTATGTACACACATACAGGGGGGACGCTTCTCTGAATGCGTACACTCGAACTGCAGACTATTGGCCGTCTCTGCGTTCCTCGACGGCACGGACGATTAATTTAGGATAATGCTAATCACTAATTGCCGAGCGCTCGGCAATTGGCGTACACCGCTTCTACCGCCGGTGCTCCCCTGCCTCTGGGTTACTCGCGGCGTTGTGAGCCGCAGATTCGTTAGATCACGAGAGCGGCTCGTTGTGATTAGTCACATTTAGCTCGTTCACCGGCTGAGTGATAAATGGAAATTCGGGAGTTCTCTCTGCCTGTTTGTCCTATGCCGGAGGTCTCCGGGGAATCGGAAATGTTCTCCAAAACCATAGTTCGGAAAAAGTTTCTATCTCGATTTTGAGTGCGTGGGCTCCCTTAAATTTCGCTAATGGAAATGGGGCTTGTTTTCATGTCAGGGAAATTGCGGGTAAACAATTTTTTTATAAACTTTTTTTACTTGTTTTCTTTTTTGTGTTTTTGAATGTAAACATTTGAGGACTCTATATTCTTTTTAGTAAATTGAAATTTTGTATGAAGTATAATGATAAAAAAAAAAGAAAATTTTTTATCAGAAAAATAATTTACCATAATCAAATTGAAATACAAATATCTTCGGGAGGAGAAATAAAAAACAAAACATCTCTGAGAACATTCCAATCTGTTTGTTTCTTGTACGAATCAAGGATTAGTGTAAAAGGTGAAGAAGATTTTTTTTTAATTACTTGATAAAGAAAATCAAAAGTTAATTAATAAACCCACTTCATTATAATACTAGTTTTGAAATTACTTTAGAAACAAATCTTTTGAATGATCCAGCCAAATCTTTCTATGTGCGCCTAATTATTATGCGATTCAATGCTTTCCCTTGGGTTGAATACTAGTTGAATTTTTGTTTTCTCCCTCGTGGTTGATATGTACAGTTCGAATAAGTTCTGAAAGATTTTCGTTGATATTCTATGATTTTTTTAACAAGAGACTAGTACTCTAAATACTGAAATTGTATAACTGAGATTAAGATTACAATTACATAAAATATGTTTTTCAACAAATAAAATTATATAAATAAAAAAGTTAATATTGCAGAACATCAAATATCGAAGTATGTCTTTTAAAGTAAGTTAAATATGTTGCTAAAAAATGTTAAAGCACTTTAGATCCAGGCTGGAATCCCGATCCCAGAAGACAAATAAATTCGTTGCTACGGAAAATTATCATAGTGAAATGTACAAGTCGATAAAGAATGTTGAAACTGTAAAAGCAATACTAAATTCCAGCATTTTAAATCAAACTTCAATTAAAAAATCAATTTACCAAAAACCTGAATATTGCCGACAAATGAAATTTGATAAATTTTAATTCAATAAATTCCTCTTCTTTAATTTAGTTTTACAATTATTTATATTTATATATGTAATACGATTTTCATTGCTCTAATAATACTTTTTTTCTCAAAAAATATTTTTAACGCATTTATTACAATTCATTAATTTTTGAACTCGTAGACTACCGGTATTTTAACTGTTTTATTTAGAAAACTTCCCGACAGAAAATTACTGTTTTTTTAAGTTTAAATTAACTATCGAGTAAGTTCGTCGTCCGATAGAATCATGTGCTTGTCCGATGAACAGCGTTTGCCCATTTGAAGAGTTTCTGCAATTCCCTGAGATTCATGTAATTGTCTACGAACTTTGGATATCCTACGCGATTCGAAATCGTTGCGAACTTGATGGTGTTAAAAGCAAATGGAATGCCAGAGCCACAAACGCAAATTGATTGGAATTAGATTTTGTTTTTTTCTTTCCGATACTCAAGGTGAATGAAAATCACTCAATATATATCTTTACAGTTTGACATTTATTATAAAGTGTGTTAAAACAATGAAAATAAAATGACATTATAATATTCGTTCTTTTGAATTAAAAGAGTTTATTACGCAAAATAAGTGCATTTGTCAAAATCGTTATTGTAATTGAATACAAAATAACGCAAAATAACTTTGGACTTCGTTGAGCCTAAAAACCAAAATTTTAAAAGCATAATTATTTTAATGGTTATTGATTAATAATTGAATAATGAGATAACCAAATAATAATAATAATAACGATTCGTATAATAAATACTCGTAGTAAAATGGATTTTAAATACAACTAGAAGTTTCTCTCAAAATTAAATTCTTCTTCACACACACACACACACCTACAGACATTTTTCAAAAACCATTTATTCCTGACACCTTAAAATACAATTATAACAGATTTTTCGAACAACTCCAAAAATTACTATCACAAAACTTTCTTTAGGAGGAAATAATTAAATACCAAAAGTGATAATGAGCAGAAAAATTTAGAAGTAAATTAAGTGCTTCACCGACTTCTTTTTTTTTTCTCTTGCTAAAAACTTTGTGTTCAAGTTTCATCGTAACTAGAATGACATTGTCCGTTAGCTAGTCGGTATAATTTTTTTTCTTTTATTTGAGCTTGGCGAAGTCGAAATATAAAAGTTTCGCGAAATCTTTCCTGACGAATGATTCACACTCGTAATTCAGATGTCGTGCTTTTTACGCTCGGTTTGTCACGTAATTTTCGCAGCCAAGCATAAAATCATTTGTAGTGTTAATTATTCTTTTTCTCCAAGAAAAAATTTCTAATGCAAAAATTTCGTCTTTATAATTATAGGATCTTATTTAAATTAAAATAACAAAATTGTTTTTAAATTAACTACAAGATTAAAATACAGATTTAAATATTTAATATTTTATGATAATTTATTTTAGTTTGATAGTATTTAACATACTTAATTGTTGAAGAAATGCTTCTACAAATACTATAAAATAGGGTAGCATTTAACTCGCCTCCGGAATAAGCTCATTCGATCCACCGATACAATCATCAGCCTGATTGTTCTTACATTCTGTGCCATCTAGTAAAGTATTTACAGTACTGTTCAAGATCCTGAAATTTATTTCATTAAAATTGCGAGTCCCGTTTATAATTTTCTGCAATCGCGTGGACATCAGCAGTACTTCTTGGTCTGAATTAGCTGGTGGGAGAATCTTCATCGCTGTTATGTACTGCAACCTTTCGTGATCTGTTACAACTGTATGCTGGAAATAATAAATTTGAGCAACTGAATGTTAAATGTATATTCTTCTTTCCAACGAAGAATGTAATATCAAAGATTTCGCTAATACTTACCACGTGTTTTTTGCACGGTTTATGGAATAAGTTATAGCAAACTATAGAACTTTCTGCAAGACCAACAAGTAAAGTCTTATCTTTGGTCATGCGAAGTGCCGTAGGCTGACTCGAGAACATATCATCAGCAACTCCTAATGAAATATTCTGAGTACCGTTAAATACCGCCGCTGTAACGTTTAGTCTTATAGAAGTTAAATCATGAGATGACAAAACAGCAGCAATTACTGTGTGGCCTTCAGGCTCAATATCCATCGGTACTATGCTTCCTGGCAAAAAGAACGATATACCCTCAATATTGAACTTCCCGAATCCTTTAGGGTCAAATCGCGACCTATTAAAACGCCGATACTCCGAATTGTAGAATACTACTATTGCGCTTCCTTCAGAATCGGCAATGTATACCTGAGTAACGTTCAATAGTATTTAATATTAATATTACTAGTATTATAAAACATAAATTTTACAATTCGTAGTTTAAAATATTGTTAGTTAATATTAGAAACACGAACGTACCGTGTTATTCTTGCATTCAGAATCTTCTGAGTGGATGACGGGATTTACTAAAATTCCTCTAAGCGAAGTTATATTTCTTGATACATCTCTTGGCATTGGATGCGATTCCAAAAGTTCATTGGTCTCTAAATCAAAGACAAGAAGTTTTGTATCACATATTTGAGTTTCATTTTCAATACGCCCAGTATCCAAAGCCCAAAGTCTATTACACTTGTCGATCTACAAAAAATATTGATATATATTAGTATGTAAAAATAATTAATTATGTAAATTATAATAAAAAATTATTGAAAACTTACTGCAACGCTTCGCACATTGATTATTTTGGAGCAGTCAGTTTTATCTACAAACCAAGAATAATCAGGAAATGGAGCTAACAAAGGACCATAATCCGTAGATTCTTCCGTTATCGTTGTCAAAGAAACACGAACATCTTTTTTTGCAACAATAGTAACGAAAGTGCGTCCATCTACACAAAAAATACATTTTTATATTCATTTCTTTTAATATTCTATAATTTTATCAGTAGCTGCTTATTTTTTTAAATACACAAATAAATTAACCATTACCTTTAGATTTTTCGACATCGAATGGTATTGCTTTTTTGTAATTAAAATACGCAAGTTTGCCTAAACCAGCCTTTTTAATATAATAGATACCATTATCCTCGTGAAAACTTTCTATCCCATATTCTGAAGGTACTGGAGTTACGTTAACGTATTTCCATTCATAAATTGTTTTTAGTTTTGGCGATGAAGCTGTTATTTCGTATATTAAAGTGAAAAGAAATAAGAAATAATTTAACTTCATTTTCACGCGAAAGAATCAATGTCTTTAATGCAACTTTTGAAACAAGAATTACTAGCAAAATATATATACTTCATCATTCTATATGTTCTGATGATAAGATAAGAAAAATTTTATTCACGAATGAAGAATTAATTTTTTATTACATGATAACGAAATCAGTTTCTGCAAATTTTATTTAACAAATGACTATTTTAAATATCTAAGAATGTTCTTTTCTTTTGCACACAGACTCTTGAATATTTTTATTTTTAGAAGATGGATGATTACCAAGATGCAACGATATTGAATCAACATGTACTAATGTTTCAAGGAAAATATATGCATAAAATATTACGTTTGCATTATATTTTATTTTAGTGCATTATAAAATATACTTGCTATTAATTATTATAATTTTTTACACGGGTTATTTTTAGCACAAAAGTACTACGAATAAGTACATCTTAAGCAGGTTAAGTCCTGTAAAAAGTTTAATCAGTTCCTCGAAGCTAGTCCGACTTTTACGATCGCTTACTGGAAATGCTTTATCTTTTTTGTTATAAACTGCAAGAAATTAAATCTCGGTGATGCTGATGAAGTCTACGTGGAACTCAAATTAAATGCTCCTTTTTTCGCGAGTTTCATCTCGGTCATGGACAATTATTCTCTATCGCATTTTATGTCTTTTAATTTATGTAATATTCATTACAGAAGAATTTCAGAAAACGATTTAGTCTTTGAATGATCAAATATATTTAAAAATTTATTAGCAGTAACATTTTATGATTCTTGTTAAAAATGATAATTTAAGATTTTAGCTACAAGTTGACATTGACATTTTCGTATGTTCTGGAGTTCTGGAATTCCGATTTCATGCAAGCAAGTAGAGCAATCACCAAATTTCAAGATAGTATTGGAGAAACTCCTTTCATTAATGCTTGCCAAATTTTCTCTATATTTTGAAGAGATTAAAATTTTTTTACTTAGAAACTTTGCAGACGAAAATATACCAAAAGTTTATTAAAGAAACTTCAAATTAAATTTTTAACGAAACCTTAATTCATGTTTTAATAACCAAAACTGTAATTTAAAAACTTTCTTTATAACAATACCTTTCTAACTAAACTTCCGTATATTATCTGCAAGCTTCTTCAAAAAGTTTATTTTCATCAGCTTCTCATTACTAGCATTAATTTTCTATAATGTTTTTTAAATTCGCGTTTATTTTCGTATCAATTTGTTAAACAAAATCTTATAAAAATTTCCTCATTTAGAGTTTGCATAGTATACGAGTCTCTCGCTGGCAAAATCTTGAAGATCAAACTTTAACGTGTATAATATAAACTCGAAATGCGTAACATTTCTACTATTGTTCACATTTCCTCGGATAAAATGCATTTACATTAGTTAATTAGCGGTTCAATTGCTACTGCGGCTGACAATTAACAAGTTTGTTACAATAGATTATTGTTGCCAATTTAACGAATGAAAGGTACAATTTAGCACGTATTCAATTCTTCAGCGCTCGAGTAACTTATGCAGTAAATTATGTAAAACTTATTTACTTTCCAATTTTTTCTTTCATAACTTCTGTTTATCAAACAGTTATTAAATCTTGCTAATTCGATTATAGCTCGATGTTGCACAGTTTCCTCTACTTTTTTATTTAATTACGTCAATTTTCTCAGTAAATAATTTTCAATGGCCTACTTTCCCGGCGCTGCAGAATATTATGAAGCTCTAATATAACTATTTAAAAATTTTAATTTTTTTATTTTGCTTTTTACGCGACGCTTTTATAATAGTAACATAATAGTTGCTCGAGCGAGCGCAAAATTGGAAATGAGTGGGCGTCTGAGCAGAGCAAATTTTTTGCTTTGTCACCCATTTACAATTCACTATTACATCGCTTTTACATTAACCTACATTCTCTTTTTCAAAATTGTCTGTACACAAAGGAAATTTTCGTCCAAATATATTAGTAGGTTTTTAAGCTGAATAATTCTGTCGAATTTTGAAATACGCTTCGTATAAAAACTTTAAATAAAGTGGCTCGATTTAATTCTATGCAATCACTGACATAATATATCATATACTTATATATAGGAATTATTTTAAAATAATAATACCAGAAATCTTTTTTTTTTTTTATTTTTAATAAAATTTTATAAAAGAAGTAAATTTATATGATTAAAATATTCGTTTTCTTTTTTCGTGACATAAATTAGACTTCAAAGATTACTTAAAGGTAGATGTCGTGCATTGAATGCAAGGTTATTGTTATCTCTTGGTAATAAACAAATATAGGAAACTATTATTTATGTAATTTTGTTTGATATTAATTTTTTTACACGTTTATTAGATTTGTTAAATTACATTTATTATCATATTTAAAAACTATGACTTACAGGTATTTTTCAATAAAATGATCCAAGTACTATTTTCATTTTGTTATGTTCCTAGTGCCGTTTTTCAATGCGGTAAAATATATTAAAATATATTAAAAATAAAATTAGGGTAAAATAAAAGTATGAAAGCTGAATAAATCTTTGATGCGTGTCTCTTAATAAGAAATCCTCTAAAGCTAGTTTACGTAAAACCCGTATCACCATTACACTATCCTTTGAACCCCGATAGGTGCTACCCTGCCTTTATGAACCACATCGACTCAAAAAATCAGCACAAAAATCCCAAGTGCTACCTAATTATGAAATAAAAAAAAAACGGTGCGAAATAAGGGTGCGCGAGAGAAAGAGAAAACAGGCCAAAGGGGGGGGCAGCGCCGTTTGATACTGGCGTTATGCGCGATGCGGGAGTCGAAAATTACTAAAGCGTCGCGTAACGACCCTCAACGGCTTCGAAAAAGGAGGAGCGGGGCACAAAAGAAGAGGGGGAGGGATGGCGGGAGAAAAATTGCGAGCGCGAAATGCCATTTTAGCATTAATACCGCATTAGCGCAGCCGGGAAAAGCGGTTATTCGAGCTCTTTTTGCGTTTTAACGCGAAACGTTAAAAGCAAAGTTTTTCCCTCCCGCCCCTGTTTTCTGCCGCGACCACCGGCCAATCCTGCCGCCTCGATAAATAGCATCGCCAGCCCTGACCTTAACGAAGGCCCTTTAAATAGTAATGGATACTTTTTTAGCCTGGAATTCGGAGGTGAGAGATGTAAAGATGGCTTAGGTGTAAAAAAAAAAAAAAAACAAGAAAGAGAATTCGCTAGTAAAAGATTTTATGAGGGAGCGACGCTTTTAAAAATTTTTTCGCGTTCGCCGCCACCGACCATAAAAAAGTATTTCACGGAGCCGCTGCGCAAATGCGTATAATGTTGGGATTTGAATGTTACGAATTTGCGTTAGATTTTTATTTTATCACATTTTATAGCATTTAATTATTTCTTCTCATTCGGCGAAGCTAATTTGAAATTAAAAAGTATTAAAATGATAATTTTATGTAAATAGCCGAATTTTTTTCTTTCAGGTTATACATTGTTTTGGTTGAAAAATATGTAACTTAACAAACAGATTTCAAACAAAATAAACTAAATCACTACTTTTTGGAATATCTGATCGTTATCTGAGGAAAAATCTCAAGTTATAAAATTGCTTTCATTTCCTTTCCTCCCCACCGCCGAATCGCAAAAATAAAATTGCTAAAACCTTGAAAACATAACTAAAGCTTTCCCTCTTGATAAAGTGAATCTCCATTCCGAGCGAATAAACTTATCCAAAACGGGTATCTATCATAAACAATGACACATCAGTGCGTCAAAGAAAACAAATCGCTCCGGCGCGAATCGAAAGGCGGAAAAAGCTCTCTAGGGGCAAAAAATAACGGAAGAGAGAGAGAGAGGAAGTGGCTCTTCGCCCAGTCAATAACAAAAATCCCCGGAATTCAATACCGGGCCGGCGAAAGCTAACAATCGCGCGCGGCCGCTAGAATTCCAATTAAATTTCCGAATGCTCCCCCCGCGCGCACTTGCCTCCCGTCGCAACGCATCGAATCAGCTTACGCGGCGCGCCGCGATAGTCTGGCACTCAGCGGCATTTGCATGCAGTATCGCGATGTCGCTCCCGGTCCTCGTCAACGGGCCCTCCCGACATCGAGATGCCGAAGGCCTTAGGAAACGCACTCGCGGCGGGCTTATTCATTATTGAGGTACAGCGACGGTATACGACGGCTTACGCACATTGTGCGCCGCTCCGCCGCAATTACGGCCAGACTGCCGTGGCGAACCACTGCTAAGAGTAATTGACGTGACGGAATCTTCCACCCAGCGAGTTTGCACTTTGGCACTTGGGTGTTTTAAGGACTTGGATGAAGTTTAGACGCGAGCAGCAAGGACGCCGGGAAAGAAGAGGCTTCGACTGCGCGCGAGTAATTTACGTACTCGGAAAAGTACCGAGGGGGAGGAGTTGGGGTGGGAATAATTTTGTATTAATTAATTTTCGATTTATAATGCATTAAAATACTTAAATACGTTTTAAAAATATCTGTTTAAGAGTTCGGCGAGTAAATTAACTTCGCTATGGGGAAATATGTTCCATAATTAAAAAAGTTTCTGCTAATACGAGTAATTAATAATCAAATTTAATATAGTTGGTCTTAAATTTTCGCAATATTCCAATAATTTTCTACCTACCACGGTGACTTTTTTTAATTTAAATTACGTTCATCGAACAATTTCACGGAAAAGTTTTAAACTTTTAATAGAATATTTCTCTTCGCGTACGCGTTACTGCCATTCACGTCGCACAATCGTAACTTTCCACTTATCACATTTATGTCGCTGTTAATACTCACTTGCAGCAGCCAAATATAGTGGAAAGTTACTAAATCATTGAATTTTTCCTCCCAGTCCTGTTAATAAATAAAACTACCCCCAATAACAGTAAAACGTATCTCCTCTCTAATTCAGCAATCGTTAATATCTTAACACCAACGTGCACGCGGGAGAAGCAGCCTGCGACATTTAATCCGACGGCTGATACCAAGTTTCCCCCGAAAAGAACGGCCCGAGTGGCAAAAAGGAGCGCGGGTTTTGTCGGGGGTGGCGACTCGAGGGCGGCTCGCCGCAGAACTTTAGTCCGATTAGGAAAAGCTAACAGCGGCGGCGATGACGGCGACGAGGCGACGGCTTGAAGTCGTCAGCGGCATCGGAGCCGACGGTGGCGTCGCTCTCTCGTGGCATCTGTTGTCGCCTCGTTCGCGCGAATTAGCCAAGTTTCGAGGGGGGGTAATTTTTCCGGCGCGCGCCGCGCCGCGTTAAATGGAATAACGTGTAGAACGGCAGTTTGCTCGGCTTTATCTTTCCTTTTATTTGCAGCCGCGACCCGACTGCTCTCTCCTTCTCGTCTCTCGCTCTCTTCACTTTTTCTGCTCCGCTGCCTCCTAAATAGAAAAGTTAGATAGGAATGCCCCGCTAAAGGATAATAAAATAACGCTAATCGTTGACGGTTTAATTAAATCGCTGAAAAATTGATTATTCGGTTTTGTTCTCGTTTTCTTTAATTACGAGGAATGTATATATATACGCCGCCTTTGAAATAAGTTTTTTCAAGTGTTTTCTGTGTAATCTTGATGGAAAAGTTTTTGTAATTTCATAATGGCTCGCTTGCTCTTATATAAAATTTCAACCTGAGTGGAAAGAGAGATTTAAGGGAAACTGGAGATGATTCAGAGCTTTCGAGGAAGCAGTCAAAATGACGCCTTTAATTTAGCATGTCAGAAAACAATTTTTCACCTCAACTCCAATTGCGCCATTTCAACGCTACAGTTCTAAGACTTTGTGTCTTTTTTGTGAAAGCACAAAAGAACGGTGTAAAGTACTTGCTGGAATTACATAATGACCTGCGCGCCTTTTATTCTTGACTGAAGCTGCCGCTCGTTGTTGAATTTTTGTAATTAACGCTGCTCTCATTTTTACTTTTGAGTAAAAGTACTATTCATCGCAGTAATTGCTCTTCGTAACTTTAAAAATTTAGTTTTCAAACGCTTTTAAAGAAGTATTAAGTCGACGTTTTATTTTCATTTATTTTGTGTATACAGTGAGATTAATACCAACAAAAATATTTCAATAAACCGGAATCAATTTATAATCTTTACATTTTTCAATGGTGATTAAATTTTAATGAATGATTATTGAATATTTAAAATATATTAAAGTATTTAATTATCAAGCAAAAATTACTATTCATTTATTGTATTCAATTAAAGATGGTAAATATTTTTATAGTATTGATTCGAATGAAGCATAAAATATTTATTTTTACATTTTCATTTTATTCTCTTCATAAATATAGAGTAAATTGAAATGTGAAAAACTGTTATACGCATAATAAAAGCACCAAAATTATTTTAACAAATACAGAAAACAAAGGAAACATGTATATATGCAAATACACTCAACTTTACGAGCAGCAAGATGATTTTACTTATACCCAGCTGCGAAATCTTTTTCTCCACACCTATATCTATAAACACATAATGCGAAGACCGAAAAGGAAGAGAGCTACATTAAGAAAAGGAAGATGACTATTCAAAAAAGTGCCCGACGAGTAAGCAGAATAAAATAAGAAAAGAATAGGGCACGTAGAGACGCGCAATAAGAAAACAAAAGGAACAAAATCGACTGAAAAGAAACACGAGATAGACAGACAGACGTCGGAATTGAGAAGAAACCGATTTTTTTAGAAAATAAAAGCAAGTCCAACAGTGATCTGGCAGAATAAATGGCGCTCGGCGGGTTACCAACCGAGAAATGGAAAATCTTTGTACGCTTTCCTTGCCAATATCGTATATATGTAAATGTGATTTGTACTTGAAATACTTAAGACGTATATACACATATATAAACACATCATTAATTGTGCAATCACCGGTAGAAATGATGATTTGAAAATATTCTCTGTCCAAAATACACTAATTGGAAAAATTGTGGTCATTAAAAAAAGATTGGTCACGTTCATTCTTCAAGATAAACTCTGCGTAGATAAAAATTAATACAGCAAACTTCATTCATCTCATGTAATCAGGAAGTTAGTATGCACGGACATGTTAGCGTTCAGTAAAAAAAAAAAAAAAATTCTCGAAAGCCTATATCTCTTCCCTTAATAGCTAAGGTATCAAGGGAATCTAGCGAAACACTTCTGGCTAGCGATAAAACACGCCAAAAGTCAGAGTAGAAGTTTCATTGTGTACTTACCTCCATTTCCTCGCTTGCGACAGCAAGTAGTAGAAATCCTGCCGAAAGAATAAGGCAGAACAAGGAAAGGAGAGAGATGGTGAAACTTAGATAAGGTGGGAGCTAGAAAGAGAGACTGCCAAGGCAGGGAGGAAAGTGCAACGAACTTCGAAGCTCCTATTAGTTTGCGACGCGCCAAAGTTTTCACAACTGAATACTGTGAATTCGTTCCTGAAAAATGCTTTCATTTGTCAAGGAAACTAGTCAGTCTTGCTGCAGTGTGTATAAATGTTCTAAAAATATTGAACGTCACTGTAATTCATATTCTTAGAAATTGGATAATTAGATAAGACGCGGATTAACGTCATGCAATGAAATCACGTTAAAATTTCGAAAGACAGATTAGAAAATGCTTTAACGATCATAAAAGTCCCATTAATTTAAAAGTGTTTAAATTCATTTTCAATAAATATATTTACATTATAAAAACGCATATACACTTATTTACAGTGTTCCTTATTGAGTAATTGTAATAAATGTTAATCTTTTCTTTCATTTCGATTTTTGTAACTTTATAATAGAAGGAGTGTATGAGAGCATCTGAATATATGTAAAGATCTCAGCGGCGATTGGAAGGATTGTCCAGCGCCGTGATTTTATTCACCAACGACTGTCAATAAAAGACAATGAATACAAGGATCAAGTAGCTTTCACAGAGGACAGATGCCAGGAAGACATTCATTATCATAAAAATAATAAAACTAATTCTTTAAACTTTTTCCGAGCACTTGGCAGATGTACATAAAGTTTCGGAGAGATAGTATAGACGTGTCATCAGCGAAATAATAAAATTATTTTAAAACTAATTAGTGTCGAGGTTTTTTTTCCCATTTCATGCTCGCGCAAAAATAACGAGTACAGAATGGAATATGCGCGCGGAAATTTCATAAATTTGAAAGGCTGCCTTAAAATATAAATAGTGCCCTCGCGATTTTTGCGTCAGAATTCTCTATAATGCTCGGTAAAGAATTCAGTAGCTTTCATGAGACAAAATATGAATGCAATTTATCATTTCCAAATGTCGAAAGCATTTAATTAGTAATAGGTAAAACATTCAATTGTTCGGTTAAGTAAGGGTGTTCGTAGAAATGTCAACGATGCAAGGGCTCCCTAAGCCGGTTAGAAAACCATTAATTCCGGGCATCGAATTTTAACGCGCATCCTGTACACCATTTCTCAAAAGATCGGACTTTAAAAGCTTTCTCCCGCGGCCTTTCAAAATCCCGCTCCAGTCCTGCGCCCACTATAATTCGTTAATGCGCATTTGCGCGGTCGCACGAGAGCGAGAGCGAGAGAGAGAGAGAAGTAGCTCGAGTAAAAGCACGGCCTCGGGAATCGATTCCGCATTAATTCACTCGCGACAGTGCAGCGGCAGCCGAGATTACCGGAAAGTTTCGGGCTAAGAACAGTGGCGCAAGCACGAGCGCACACACTCGCGGACCAGCCGACGGGAAATGCTCAGCGGAGCCGCTAAAATTTGTGAGCCATTAAAGTGACGTTAGCGGCTGGTAGAGCGCGGCTTACACATATCGAAAATCTTCGGGCCATCGAAATTTTCGCGGCTTCCCCACTCGCCGATATTTCGCGCGTGACGCTCGCGAGCCGACTTTTACCCTGTAATAAAGAAAATCTCCTGGACGCTATTGCGGAGGACGTCGATGGGATCGGTGGTGCGTGATTTTTTGGGGGAGAATGGGAGAGGAGAATTTTGGACTTTTTGAGTATCAATAGGACAATTGATAAGAAAAAAATTCAGATTTAAGTAGGGCAGAGTTCTGCGTAATCTTGTTGCGTTAAAATAATTACTAAATCTGTGGATTACTTTAATGTAATTTGATAAGTTAAGATCGAAGGGAAAAATGTTTCACAGAAGCGTATAAGTCAGAGAAAAAAAATTTCAAACAGGAAAAATTGAAAAATTAGACTGGAAACAAAGAGTGTCAGTACGCAAACGTGCGTACATACGCGATTCGTATTGTCCGCCAGCAGAACAATCTAACAAAAGTCATTCTACCGCGATTAACTTTTCCGTGGTTTGGCCAAAACGAAGTCGATTAAAAATCAAATTTACTAGAGCGATCCGAACACGCCTACGTTGTTTCGAATAGTCATATTACGAATCCGGTAAATTGTTTTTTCTTCGTATGCATTTCGATAGATATCTGTCGTAAGCATACGCTTTTTTTATCGCGATCGTGAGTCAATCTGTACAACGACATTCCACCGATTAACCAATTGGAGAGACGTCTACGTAACTATAAATTTATAGATTATTATTATGGAAAAGATGGTTATTATCGTGTAAAATTTTTTATAAATATGAAAATTTCAGTATTTATAAAGCAAGGAAATTTTTTCTTTCCCCAAGAATTTTTGTAAATTTCTAGTTAGAAAAATTTTCAGGCAGCTATAACTGAAGTATTTGCAAAATGTAGTCTCAACATTCGCCAATTACATTTTTTTTATTTTAATTAAAATTTAATAGTCTACGTAACCCAATAGCCGTACTAAATCTCTCAGATGAAATTGTTCTAAGATGACACCTGGAAAGTCAATCGAAGAAGTGTAGAATGCCCTGTAATTTATTCAAAATAAAATACCTGTTCAGACTCTAACAAAGTACTTAAGATGACATGTTTCTTCGCGTTTATTCTATGGGTTTTTGCTATAGAATCCGATAAATTAATTAAATTAGAAATTTTACAATTACAATATAATTAGATTATTTACACTTGTTTCTAAAAAATAATTTCTAAAAAATAATTCTGTTCATATAATTGTAAATCAAAATAGTTCATGAATAAAGATTAAATTATAATTTTTATTGTATTCCAGTAATTTTTTTTTATTTCCTCTGTTTATGATGGACATAAAATAAGATTTTGTATACTTGCGGAACAAAAGAGTTACTTTTGTCTAAATGTTTTTAATTAAAAACAAACCAGGCGTGGCAAGCACTTTAATAAAAAGGACAATTGCTTTTGATAAAATTTTTTTATAAATAATAATAGTCTAAACATTCCAGTATTCTAAGTTAGTCAATAACTAAAATAATTATCAGCGGTTCATTAAAGGAATCTTTTATAAATGTGTTTCATTTGAAATTTGTATTTTTGACTCACGATAACAAGAAATAATAGTCTTTTAATTGGCATCTTATTTCCGCATTTTATTCTTTCCTATAAAAGCCGAACGACTTTCCAGACTTATCACACTCAACTGAGACTATAGAATCGAGTATTCTATTTAGTTTCGAGTGCAATCATGAAGCTTCTTCAGCACATCTTATTTTCCGCAGCATTTATGTGTTTGTACAGTGCAACGACCAATGCCGGTAAGTTATAAAAAAAACTAACAAGCAGTAAAAACAATTTTGTATTTAATACTAATCGAAAAAATTATTGTAAAAATTCAAAACTAAAGTATATTACTACCCTTTAAAATTTATTTAACAGGTATTCTTCCCTTGGGATTACTAAACAATGGAGCGACTAGCAGTGCCAGCGCCAGTAGCAACACCTTATCCGGAGGTTTGAATTTGGGAGGACTTCTAGGTATTTCGGCTGGTTTTTCGCAGTCTTCCGCTCAATCGCAAGCAAATTCTGGCAGTTACGGAAATGGAGGTCTCGCTGGTGCTTCAGCTAGTGCCGACGCCACTGCCGGAGCATCTACCCTTGGAAATGGTTTAGGATATAGGCAAGCTAGTGCTAACTCCGAAGCCCATGCTGGTCTTGAATATGGAGGTCTTCCTGGTGCTTCAGCTAGTGCCGACTCCACTGCCGGAACTTATGGTCAGGCTGGTGCCGAATCGGCAGCTCACGCTAGTGCATCCGCCGTTGGAAATGGATTTGGATACGGACAAGCCGGTGCTTCTGCCGAGGCTGGTCATGGTTTTGGACTTGGAGGTCTCACCGGTGCTTCCGCCGAATCCACAGCCCGTGCTGAAGGATCCACCGTTGGACAAGGTTTAGGTCTTGCCAGTGCTTCAGCTAATGCAGCCGCTAAAGCTGGTACTAATGGCAATGATGGATTTGCTAACTCTGTTGCTAGTGCCGAGGCCGATACTCGGACTGGAGTCACTCGCAAGAATTATGGGTACGAAACTCTTGGAAACGCTGCTGCTGATGCGCAGGCAAACGCTCAAACTGTTTATGGTGATAATTATGGATTAGGATATCAAGGAGCCAATTTGGCTAATGCCAATATTCAGACAACTTCTTTGGGAGAAAATTATGGATTCAGCGGATTAAATAGTGCTGCTGCTAATGCTCAGGCACCTTCTGTGGGAGGAAGCTATGGATATAGTGGACTGAATAGTGGTACTGCTAATGCCAACGCTCAGACAACTTCTTTAAGACAAGACTACAGATTCGGCGGACTGAATGGTGCTGCTACCAATGCCAATGCTAATGCTCAATCAAATTTGGGAGAAAATTATGGGTTCGGTGAACTCAACAGTGCTGCTGCTAATGCCAACGCTAATGCTCAGGCAGCTTCTTTAGAGCAAGGCTATGGATTTGGAGGACTCAGCGATGCTACTGCTAATGCCAATGTTAACGCTCAGGCATCTTTGGGAGGAAGCTATGGATTTGGTAGACTTGATGGTGGTACTGCTAATGCTGACGCTCAGGCAAATGCTTACGGAAAAAATTATGGTCTTGATGGATTTAATGGTGTTGCTAATGCCAAGGCCAACGCTCAGTCGACTTTAGGAGAAAACTATGGATCTGGTGGACTGAACAATGCTGCTAGTGCTAACGCTGATGCCACTTCTTTTAGAGATAATTACGGATTCGGTGGATTTAATCACGCTGTTGCTAATGCGCAAGCCAACAGATTCAATGCGTGGAACAAAAATAGAGCTGCTGCTGCTGCCAGAGCTCATTCTAATGCCTTTGCTGGTGCTCGCAATTTTAATTTTGGAGGACTCACTGGTAAGTCAGAAAAGCTTTTTTTAATATTTTTGCATAAATAATAGATTAATATTTATTATTTTATATTTTTTTATATAAATTTACGAAAACCATTATATTTTTAATATTTCGATTTCTTTAAAGAATGACTTTTACAGGTTTGGTAACAAAACCTTTCGATGCTCTTCGTGACAACATCAATTCGGCTACAAGCAAAGCAACATCCTATGCTGGTAGTCTCCTAAACGCTGGCTCTAATGCTTTCGCTAATTCACAGGCTTTAATTTCAAACTTTGGTGGTATCGTGAATGGTGGCTTACGAACTGGTGCAAATGCTCAAGCAAGTGCTGGCAGCCAATTTTAATCAGTTTAATTAATTTTTTATACATGCTTTCGCTTAAGAAGGTTTTTTTTAAATAAAAAAATTAAGAAATATCAATTAAACAATACGTATATACATATAATTTATTTATCCTTTACCACAATTTTAGATTAAATATAATATAATTCAAAATGTAAATCAAATTTCTATTTTAAGATGATTTACGATGATTTAAAAAATTTCGATCAAAAGATTTAGGTACAATCATCGAATTCTTTGTATTGTGCGCAACGATATAATTGCCCGTGATCTACAGCACCACAAGCACGCTGAAAATCCGGCCGATTTTCGAGGGTTATCCAAGACACGCCTTACCGAAAATTCCGAGAGCATCTTTCCCGCTCAAGTATAAAAGCTAGGATATAGCAAAGCGTTTGACGCTACATGGAATGCGATTATTGGAAATAATATGAATCTTGTTGAAGTTGCAATCTCGGATATGAACAGTAGTAAAAGGAATTTTACTTCTGTTTTGCGTTCCTTTATGGATACATTAATAATCCTTTATTTTACTTGAACGATAAACTTTGTATTTGTTAATCTTGATAATATATTGATTATTTATAAAGATTTCGTTAGATTCCGTTAGATTTATAAAGATTTTATCTTTAAAAATCTCTCCAGTATTTGGCTACGTGTTCTGGGAAAAAAAAGACATTATTCTATATAGAAAACGACTAATTTTAAAAATATAATACTCTTTACTTTTCTATTCGTATTAGTTAACAACTTAAGCGAATGCTATTAAATTAAGCACACTTATCAAGATAAAATCACGTTCGATGTTGAATTAAAACGACTAAATTTCTTAAAGAAACGTCTTCCTCGGCTTCTTCTCTCGATCTCGTTCCTCTCCACGCTCCTTCGCCCTCCATTCTCCGAATGTTCATTAGCAAATAAACGTCAGAAGCGCGACGGGAGGAAGAGTAGAAGACCAACTCGCGCGAGATATACATCTCTTGCGCGCAGGGCGGCCGCTGCCGCGCCGTGCAGGAGGAGGACCATCGAAGCACGCAGCGCACAACCAGCAGCGGCTCTGTAAGCGGCGGGCAACATTTCACGTTGATAAATCGCCCCGTCTGCTCCCTGGTGCGTCAAAATGATAACTTTTCCACCCCTTTATTGCCCCTGTTTCCACCTCCCGTCGCCCCCCTTCCTCCTTCGCCTCCTGGTCCCCGCCAGTTTTTTTTTCCTCGTTTGCTCTTCGGTATGCCGCTGCGCGAACTACTTTCTTTCTCTCTTGTTTTGCCTGTTTTCGGCTTTTTTACCCACGGCCCTTGTTTCTTTCTCTTTGTATATATAACGCGCGAGAGTATATGTCAACGGGTATATATAATACCCGGTCAGAGGAAAAAGTTTACCGGCAGAAAAATCGCGAGTGACGAGAATGACCTATCCGGTACAGAAGAGAAGTATAAATTACTGCCTGTATAATAATCTACGTAGGCGTGTGTTTGTATACGCGGCCTGCGTGTATGCCGAGATTTTCAAAGCCAGAGAGCTTTCATCATCGTTACGAAAGAACGTGAAAATATTATGATAAAAGGACCTTTTTCTCCTTCGTACGTTCTCTTGTTTGGCTTTCCTTTTTCAAATATTTTTTTAATTGCAAATCCGATCTGCCTACGTTGTATAAATTACACGAAGGCTTTCCAAGTTTGTTATTTTTTTATAATAAAAACAGTCACTGTACATTCTTGTATATTCTTCAAGGGAAGAAGCACAACAGTGATTGTATAAGCCGAAAAATCAGCCACAGACGATGTTTTTAATTATTGAAGTATTAAAATAAATTAAATTTTATCTCGAAAGTGTATATTCTAGAAAAATTAAAGTGCTTCTTTCAGAGCACAAGCTAGTATAGCGTAACAAATCGTTTGTCTTAGAAATACGACAGCTACTCAGTTTTCGAAGAAGATTTTTTAATATTTTTTTATTTCGTCTTTACATTTTCGAGAAACATTTCTAGCAACCCCCAGTAATTGAACTTCGGTTAAAAGAAGAAAAGAGAGAACTGTAAAAAAGCTTTCTCGTATTTATACAGTCGTCAAAGCGGAGTGCGCCGGCAGAGCTACTCGCATATATAAACGTAAAAATACTCTTTCCCTTCGTTTTCCCCCTCGACTACCAATCAACGAAGAACTCCCTTGTAAAAAAAAAAATAAGAGCCTGTCAAATACTTGTAGTTTTCAATTCTGCCTTTGAAAGAATACCTAAAATACACATTAAGCGGGGGGAGAATAAAAAGAAGCCGCGGAAGTCGAAAGCGTGCATCCAAGAGAGTAGAGGGCGATTAGTAAATGGGAGTGATAAGGACGTGTACGCAGACCATCTGCAAAATGAGTTATCGATTGAAATTTTTCCTGTTAGCATCTCTTTTCCTCTCGCTCCTTTTCTCTCCGATCTCCCACCATTTTCGCCCTTTGCTTCGCGATACTTTGTCGCTTTTAGCGCGGTGTCTCTTTTGCTTGCAAAAAAAAAAAAAAAAAAAAAAAAAAATTGCACGCTTTTGGTTGTTTTTGTCAGATATTGTGATTGACCGAGTCGCGTAAATCGTTCGCGCACGGATGGCTTGTGGAACATATTTTTATCTCGCTTTAAAGAGCATCAGGCTGTACGGGAAAGCTTTTTAGAGTTACTGAATCGACGATGTTGCATTCGACTGATACAGCCAGTGTTTTTGTTGCTTTGCCTTTTTCGAAGCTGAGTTTCGCTGGGAAATGGATTCAAAATTTCCATTCCTAAAAAGAGTTAACTGGAAATTTGAAGCACATTTTTTCGAGCGTTTCCCGACCTAAAATGAATTCAATGGTAGAACAGAAAAATGTGTAACAATAGCTACATATGATATATTTTTTTTTTAATCCATACATTTGATTGAATTTACTTGCAGCGACTGTTTCAAAGAAATGAAAATAATTTAATAGCTCTATTTAAATGTTAAATTTAAATGTTGACCGATAAATACTAAAACCTCTTTTTACTTTAGCTATTTAAATCAGCAACTTGTTAAATTATCGGTGAAAAACTCTATACGCTATAACTTTATTGGGCTTTAAAAAACAAATTTTCCATAATTCGAAATCGTTGTGATGAACTGAAAATTTATATCGCTATTAACGCAGTCAATTAAAGCGCTCGTTAAATCAGGCAACCCGCTTCTTTCAGAAATAATAAATTACCGCCGTTTTGTCGATACCAAAACTTTTAATTTGCTTTCGTATTTTATGAAGACAATAAAAAGGAATTTTAATTCAGGCTAAGTAGTCGAAATAAAAGATTCATAGTCCGGAATATCGGAGCTTATTGAAATTTCGATAAAAATGCCTTTTAGTGACCCCCACAGCAAGGTACATACGGGGGCACTCGGCCACCTGGCGGCGAAACTTTTTAATTTAATTTCCCTTCCTTCGGCAAAGTCAATCTGCAACTTTCAGATCACGTCGATTGCCCCGCAGCTGCTCGCGCGCTCCTGCAGCTCTCTCGCCCGGCTCTTGCGTCCCTTGGCAAAATCCGCGCGAAACACGGAATCCATTAAGCCGAAGTCCACAAACTTAAATTTGCATCTTACGCCCTCGCCTCTCGTGCGCCGGTACTCATTTAGGCCAATTAATAGAGAACGCACCTGGGATCGTTCCTATTAGACGAATTCGTTCACTTTGCTTTTTCGCGGGAAAATAAGCTTTAGAGTTTTCATTTCTGCTTTCGGTCTTTTTATTCGTATATTCATCTCCAGGCGAGTGTCCTGCTCCAAGTTCAAATTATGCTTTCAAAATTGATATTTAAATCATCGCAATCTATGCATTTTTATTGTCTTTATTTCTTAATTAAAGTAGTTGTTAAAAGTGATTATATCCTTGGTTACACAAATTTAAAAATAAAAAAAATAATAGAACATATATTACAGCAGGATTTTGTAATGTATCGGTATACCATTGCGGTCGATTGCAAGGAATAAAATGAAACAATTAAACTCCGAGACACAGAACGACCTCGCGATTCCGCTGCCTTTTTTCCAATCCCCAAGCAGCGCAAACAGAAACGGTGCGTAAAAACGAATGCACGGCCTTGGGCAAAGCTGCCTTTATCACCCGATTGCTCTTCTTATTCCGCAGCTTCCTCCGGGGGGCTATTTTTGCGCTCGCGGAAACCCCGCATCGACTTTCCGCGGCTATCTTTTTTTTTTCGAGGGCAACGCGTGCGCCTGCATTTACGATCTTGGAACGCGGAAAGGTTTTTAGGGTCGACGCAGAGAGAGAGAGAGAGAGAGCCGGTTGTTTGCCGAGCGAATCGGACGCAGCCGGTGGACAGCGACAGCAGATGGACGAGGTTTTATTGGCGCTAGAAATCTGCGAGGAGCGAACGAACGCGATGATTCGATAAATCGAATGAGAGAATTTTACGGTTATGGCGTGACGCTCGCGCCGCGCCGCGCCGCTGCTGTTTGCATTGAAAGCAGCGCGGTCGTTCCATTGAGAACGCTCCGGGAGCAAGTATTTATAGTTCGCGGATTAGGTCTCATACGTCCGGGTAAATTTACATTTCGCGAGAGAGGGTGCAGCTGTTTGTTTTTTCAATCCCGGAGCTGTTTAGTTTTCAATGAATTGCGAAATGGTATTGTCTGTGTATTTCAGAATTTTTCAACGTTCTCTGTATTCTTCGATATGCATTTAAATAATTGAAAAACAAACATTTTTTTTAATTATTCATAAGAATTAAGTTTGTTGATATATTTTAGATAAAACTCAGAGTCTCTGGTAGACAATTATAAAGTGTATGATCTCGTTTGATTAAACCCATAAAATCAGAAATAAACATTGATTGAAAACTCACGTTTACGACTCGAATAAAAAGATATTTTTCAAACTTCTTCCATAACACATCTCATTTCTCCACTTACTTATAACTTATTCAAGAACAAACCCTGAACTCTGACCAATCAAATATTTCTAGACTAATTACATTCCAAGTTTAGTTTCCATTCAGTTAAGAATTCCCCTCCGGCAAAGTTTGATTAAATCCCCAAAAGAAGCGTCGGAATACAACAAAATGAAAGCTTGCATAATTCACAGCCGAAACCTCTCCTCTATCTGTTCCAGGATGAGAGTTCGCGGGGCAATGGAGAAGACACCCGAGGGCTGAGCGAGACGCCCAGGAGAAGAGTCGCGCATAGCCGCGCCATCCAGTTTCCCAAGCGCCAAAGTGTGACCTAGAGCCTTTAACGAGTGGAAATGAGTTCGCCGAGCTCGGCCCTGGCTGCGCTCATCGTACTGTCGATCATACTAACCACGACGACAGGTAAAAGCTTAACCTGCACTGCTTTTTAAAGGGATTAGACACTTGTCGATTTGCTTAATGTTGGCCCGCTAATTAGCTCGGGATTTATTTGTTCGGGGAGTTGTTGTGTGTCGAGGAATCTTTAAATAACGAACGAGTAGATGCGTACACGGTTCGAAAACTTCCATATATATAGGTATACAACGTGTACATGTACACTTTGAAGCAGAAAATGTATGGAAGTTTTCTGACAGTGTAGCTCTGTTAATCACGATGAAATGCAGCTCATAATTTGGAGTGGACTTAGATGAAACTGCATTCCAGTAATTGCCTGTAAGGATCGGTTGCTCTATTCAGGCTGCTACTCAAAAAACTATAGCTATAGTTAGAAAACTAACTCACGGTTACATTAATTATAACCTGAAAATTATAAAAGCTCTCTTTTGAAATGATACGCAGCGCTAAAATTATCAAACGTTCTATTTATTTAATGAAGATTAAATCTGAGGCAGGAAATCGAAAGTTCAATTCGCTGTAAAAAATAAATAAGATACAAAAATAACTTTCTGCGTTTAAGTTATTTTTCATTCTCCACACATTCACGAATTATTTTTCAAATTTAAAACTGTTTCTTCAAAAATTTCTTCGGAATAATACCAAAAGTTAATCCGTCCCCTCATTTAAAAATCTACTTAACATAAACATTTACGACAGTCACCGGACCGTAAAGCCCGTCGTCCACTCGACATAATAAGAAACGACGGTCCATTCCCGAAATGACCGTTTCCCATTCGTACACCGGACGTCAACGATTCTCCGCCGTGCCATCCGCAAAACGTAGGTATCACCCCGCCTCGACCTTACTTCTCTCTCTCTCTCTTTCTCGCGATCATAATAATAAAGAAAGAAACGGGACGGGAGAGAGGAGCGAAAAATGCGCAGATAGAGATGAGGAGAAGCGCGTCGGATCGATCGGACGCAAGCCGCGCTCACGCTCGAGCGAAATTGCTTCCGCGACGGCGGGTCAGTATTCCACTTGGTCGCTGCGAAGCGCGCGCGCGCGGCAATATCCACTTGTGTAAACAGGATCGCCGCAAATATCGCGTTATATATGAGAAAGTCGAGGCGCGCGCGCGCGAATGCCGCGGCGAGCCGCGCGAGGGGGGGCCCGAGGCGGAAAGAATAAGTGGACGAGAGCTTGTATACGAGGATAGTCGTAGGAGAGGAGTCGGAATTAGAGGGGAATATTTTTTTTTTTTTTTTTTGGCCCCGCGACGCGAGTAAATTGCCTTTTATTTATGAATGTCTTGCCGCGGAAAGACGCTTTTGAGCGCCGGCCGGGACTAAGAAATGCGCTGGCTGCGAAATTAAAGATTTCATTATGATAATTTCTCGAGCTTATTGTTTGGACAGCTGCGAGTCGGCCTAATTTTAAATAAATAGAAAGTTTGGTCGTGTAGTTTATAAAGTATTGCTGAGAAGCTTAGTTTTGTAAATCCTTTGCACAGCGTAATGACAATTCAGGAAAAAAAAAAGAAAAAAATGTAACTAGAATTGTTTTCAGGCTTTGCAATTTTTAAAAGTTTTCTAGTGCATGCAGACTTCGAGGTTCCTAAAAAATAGAATGTCACGTATTGATATTTCGACGAAAAAAAAGGAATTATACAGTAAACCAAAATATATATATTTTTTTTAAATAAGGAAATAAATTTTTTATTGCCAAAGGATTAACGTTAAAAGCAGAAATTTAAAAATATTTTAAAAGAAATCATTTATCTTTAAAGTGACACTTCTGACCCATTTATCTCGTTCCCACTCACTTACTCCTAGAATGAAAAATGCTGACCGATGAAATCGTATAAATCAGAGAGGCTTGCTAAAGTTACGAAGTAATTCAATTTTAAGTAATTTTGACATCCTTTTCAACAAAAGAAGAAATTGCTTCTTGGAATCTGTGCTTAAAACAATCAAAATTTATTCGCGACCCCTTCCTTTCCTTATTTGAAGATTTCTTTAATAATCGAAGCCACAAAAATCAATTCATCTCAGAAATGCTTAGGACGATCGATACATTATTTCCAGAAGTCCGGTAATTCTAAGAGCTTCCCAAAGCATCAAAATATTTAAATCAAACTTGACGGCTTAAAAGCAGCTCTAAAATAAATAAGACTCAGTCTAATCATCAGAATATGTATGTAAGAAAGCAGCCCCATTGTGAGGGTAATTTTGCTTTCTCTGAGAGAAAGCTTTGTGCTTGAAGTCTTGTACAAAGATTCCTCGCAGCGGCCTTTGAATACGCATTGTCTGGCCTATCTCTGATGCTATCTGCGCTGTCTTCTAAATAGAATATGATATCCGCCCCTCCGCAATGCTGCCGGTTTTTACGTGAGCACGAGCATTTCGACGATGTGGCCTTTTAAAAGGATGAAACTCTTCAACTAGTTTATTTCTGGTTAATAATTCAACGTATGGTAATAATAAACATGAGCTAATTTGCTGGCCGTGGGAGTCTTGTAGTGCTTAACTAGTTTCGTTATGCTCGGTGCGTTTCATGGATGAACTTCACAGTAACGTAATTTAATGAACAACGGCTCATTTGAATTAATCAGAATTTCAAAACACACAATGAAATTGGTAGGCAAGGCGCGAAAAGAGTCAATACATGGTTATAGAGGAGATTTATTGATTAAGAACGGAAGTTGAAACAAGCATAATCACCATTAATATCCGATTGATCAAATCCTTAAAATATTAAGAAATTTTCATGATTAAAAAGCAACTTTCGCAATTTTTATTTTCTAACAAAGACGCTTAATTGATTTATTGACTTATTTATTATCAAAAAGTGAAAAAATTATCGTCTCCGATCACATATTTCTATAAACTAAAAACAAAACAAGTTTCATTACCGCCTGTAAAAAAGTCACGAAACGACAAATTCGAAAAAATAAAGGGCAAAACAAAGCACGAATGATCTCTAAAGCTACACGCGAGGGAGCAGAGTCTCGGCGCAAGATGCAAAAAAGGATATATACGTAGATACGCAAAGAGATTGCAGACGTACGAAGAGGGCGGTACGACGTTAGCCGCGAAATAGGATCAGCATCGTTTGCCCCGCAACTTGGGCGGAATAAACGTACCGAGGGAGACGAATGCCTCGGAACTGGGCTTCCCTGCCAAGAACGTATCTTTCGCGATTACGGTCCCAGCAAAATTTTACCCCTCGTTCGCTCGCTGCACGTAATGCGCACACTTCGAATTCATGCAGATGGAGTCCCGCACATAAACGGCCGCGCTTGATTAAGTTTGCCGCTTTTGGTGTGGTAAATTTCTGTTTGATTAGTTGCATTTAAGCTAATTTCCGAAATATATGTTTGGAACTTAAGGTAGTTTACGAGCGCCAGTTGTTCTCCACCCGTTCATTTGGAAAAATAGAGTAAGCAGCTTGAGAAATTATGAAGTAGTATATTATGCGTGATGGCAGACATTCACAAAAGTAGGTAAATTAAATATATGCACAACCATATGTTCATTTGGGAGCGAACTATCTTAAATTTCTAAAGATGTAAGATAAATTTTCTAAGTTAATATAGCAGGCGCGCATCGAACGCCGAAGTTTTTTATTCATTTTTTTCTTAATTTCACTTCAGATCTCACCTGAATCCGATCATTCAAGATTTGTTATTCGAGTTCGAAACGCACATATCTTTGTACCTTTTAATAATTATAGTTCATTTAATTTTTCCAAGTGAGTAGACAATTTATTGTTTCAAACCAAAATCTGAAAGTTGCTATTTTTTTAAATCCAAAATTTTAACGTGGTAATCCAGTTCGAAACACATACGCGGCTTATCAAAGAATTATCAACGACTTTCCTTACATAACAGCGATCCTGAGAAAAAACGCAGCGAGACTCGAAACTGTAAGTTTAGTTACACCGAGTCCATTTTTATTGCGCAAAGCTCATTTCTGTCGGCGATCGAAAAAAAAAATATTCGGCTACAAAAATCCCATCCTCGTAATATTTCATTTCCAGCCGGCGGCGAAAGATCCCGGCGACGAAAACGGCAATGCAAATTGAACGAGCGCCCATAAAACAAACGCGAGAGCGAGAGCAGCGAGCGCCGGAGCCCCCGAAGGATCGAAGCTCGGACTTTAAAGCCTCCGAAATTCGGGCCACCGAGCGAGAGGAGGGAAAGAAAGCCGTCAGGTCATTCGGGCGCCGTAATCTCCTGTACGCGATCGGCCGCAATCCGGGCGGCGGCGGCGGCGGCGGCGCTGCGCGAGAGCAGAAAATAAAAGCCCGAGGAGAGCGAGAAGCTTTCCGTAGATCGTGTCGTAGATTTGTAGAGGCGCGCGCCCGAGCGAGAGTTACGTAAGACTCTTAAAAGCACGGCGAGGAGCGAGAGTCGTGGGCGGGGACTGAAAATCGAAGAAGACTCGTGAAATTGAGCTTCATTTTCACTGACTGCTAGAGTGCGTTGAAATTTAGGGGCCGAGATTCTGATTTCCGTCGCGTTCGATTTACGAGTCTCTTTCTCTGGAGGCGTTAGTATGTTTAATCATTGAGGGTGTGGACCCTTTTTCTTTGTTTTTTTATGTCAAAATAGAAATATATTGGCTCATTTTTCAAGAAAATGAGAGTGTACTTTCTTATTAAGAAAAGGATTTGGAGGTCGGGTAGGCAATATCGGCAGCGCGGAACTGTCGCCGTTATTCAAAGGTGTAAATCAAGCGATACAAGCTTAATCCGCGCTAATGCGAAACATTATTTTAAGCATTCTGTATAAATAATTGTTAAGCAGCTTAAAAAAGCACACTTCGCAGTTTTCAGAAATGCATCTAAAATAATTTGCGCGTATTACCAATTACAAAAAATACACGCGGCGATACTTCAGAACCAACAATTACGCAAATGGATAGTCTCCGTCGGAAAATCCTTTCGCGTTCCAAAGGAAATCTACATCTCGCCGACCGAGAAGCGCGAGAGAGCGCTCTTAAAACAGAAAATCACGATGCGCAAATTAGCGAAATCAAAAGGCTGCATAATTCATCCCCCGAGGCCGGCCGTCGCCCGATGAACAGCCCCGGTGAAAGGGCGCGTCGAGTTAGAGGAAAGTAGAATATAAAGCAGACGGGAAAGCGCGAGATCGAGAGAGAGAGAGAGAGAGAGGAGTCGGCGCGCTCGCGATTGCTAATAGGGAGAGCCGAGCATAAAAGTAAGAGGTTCCATTACTTTGTGCGGCCTCGGGGGGGCGGTGTACCGATATCCCTCCGCCTCCTGCTTCGACGTGTGTACATCCCCCTCGCGCGCCCTTGCCTTTTATCGCCGCTGCTCCAACGACGAGCGAGTAAGTACGCGTGTGTGTACGTATGTATTTCGCGCGTGTACGGCTCCGGAAACGCGCGGGAAACTAGCCTTTAATGGTCGCTCGCATTTCGATGCTTCAACTATTACTTTTCCATGTCGCCCTCTGGCCAACTGGCCGCGAGGTTCATTCGGTTTTATTACTTTTTTTCGGGATATTTTTCCGCTGCTCTCTCGCGTTCGGTCATTTTTTCAATTTTTATATCATTCCTTTTCGCGAAAAAAAGGGTCGTTCGATTCTTCTTCTTGAATATTGAATAAAAAGCTTTGAGCGAAGGCAGTATTAGCGATGGCGAATTGTTTTTGTGGCTTAAAAACAGATTATTTTATGATTAAAATTAAATTTGAACTCTTTACGTCAAACTGAGCTGTTTAAAATAAATTAAATCATAAATAAAATATCAAACTGATGTAATCATAAATTTCTTCCTTGCTCTAATCTTAAAACAAGCGGATTCAAGTCGATTCCAAATTTGTACCAAAATAAGTGGCTTAAAACCCAAAACAAAACAAAAAAAAAATGTCCCCCCACATTCTTTCCATCGACCTAGAATTCACGTTCTCAGAAGCGATCTTGGAAAAAAAGTAAAATAAAATGGCGAAAGCAGCCAATTAGATGTAATCTCTTTCTTCGATTCCAGCTCTCTCTCTCGGCTCGACTTCCTTTTTTGGCCTCTCGCGAAACTACCGGACCCCGCCCTCGTCTCCGTCGAACTATTACTTCGAAATCAGTTTCAGCCCTCTCGCTACAGCCGATAGTACACCGGTCTTAGGGTTTAGTCGTGCTCGCGTGCGCTGCACGTATATACGCGCGCGCGCGAGAGAGAGAGAGAAAGAGAGAGAGAGAGAGAGAAAGAGAGAGAAAGCATATGTGGGTCGGACTGGATGGATTCGCGAAAGTTTGTCGCTGCGTTCTCCAGCGGGGCGGAGACCTTTTACGGCTTACGGCAGGCTTCGCCGAAAGGTAGAAGCCGGGATTCGGCGCCTGCAAGGTGTACCTTTTACTGCGCACCGGAAAAAGACTTGGGGATTAACTTATTGGGACTTTGCTGCTGCTGCCGCCGCTGCTGCTACCGCTGCTCCGCTGGATTTCATCGGGAGAAATGGCTTTGAGTTATGACCCTTGACTAGCGAGCGTATACATTGTAATTTTAAGTTCGTTGCGCTGGGATTGGGGGGGGGGAGAATGTTTGACTTGCCTTGAAATACAGGACAAGTAGCGAGTTTAAGGCAAGTAAATGCTGCGTAGTGTAATGGAATCAGACTTTCGAGGGAAGAAAATTGACAATTAAATAAGAGTTTCTTTCAATCTTTTGAGAGGTTGTAAAGTAGCAAGTCGTAATTTTAAAAATAATTTTTATAAAAAATTCTACGTTTTTCGAAAAATGTTTCGTTATAGACGTTAGTCAGTTTTGTCAAAACCTTTTGACTCGATTGAATTTTCTTGAAAAAGAATTGACGAGTCAATCGCAATAACTAGTTTCTGGCAGAAAGCTTCATACTTTAACAAAGGAGCCAAACATTTTTTTTCTAACATTTCTTTAGAATATGGGTATAAAAAATGTATAAAAAATATAAAAAGGAAACAAAGATCAGACGAGACGCCATATGAATCACTTTCGGAGAAAAATTCTTTAAAAACGTTCGCCTCACTTCTCCGTTTATTTTCACTTACCTTTTATAGTCTCTATTTGTCTCTGTCACTTTGCCGCTACATAACTTTTATACCGCAATACGATTATCTGATGTTATCTATTTATCTACTTTAGTTCCGCGTCTTTAATTGTTTTATTCAATTTCCTTCTATGCTTTGTACAACTGTTATCTCAATCGTTGTTTTAGGTATTATTGTGTATTTACAAAAAATATCGATCAACACGCTAATTTTTTTATCGAGCGATTTATTTTTAGTTTAACCACGATTACCAATACACTGATATATATATTTTTTTCGTTTTGCCCCAATATATACACAACAAGTACTTGTAAATATTCTTCAAAAACGGCAAGCTCCGCCATAAATCTTCATTGCAACCCCGGAGCATTATACCCACTTGAAAAGTCTCGAACCCGAGGCGCTCCCCCCCAAGTTCGCTCAGTTCTCAAGCGTAACACCAGCAGCCCCGCCGGCTTTATATCAAACGGCCTATAAAGCTTCGCTCACGGTTTTGGGTCTCCCAGGTACCGAGAGCAACGTCACGGGCCTCCTCGGCGTTACGAGCGCGACGAAGCAGCCCCCCGAGCCGAGCACGGATCATCGCCCGAAGAACGCAACGGAGCGCGGATTCGACGAGGCTCGCTACTCCTCCGCGGGCGCGGAAACAACGACTTCCTCCACGGCGACGACGACGACGACGACGACGACGACGACGACGGCGGCGGAGACAAGGACGAGAGGCGCCGAAGACGTTACGGACGGCGGCAGCTCGAACGGGTATCCGGAGATTACCACGGCTGCTCCGATACGTAAGTCCGGGTTTATGCCGGGGATATCCTTTAGGCGGGTTTACGGGCTGAGCATCGAATTATGGATTAGAACTGCGGGGCTGCGAACGGGTTTATTGGTTGTAAACAGACATTAGTTAACATTGATTTGCTTTGCATTTGCTTTACGGGCTCATTTGCGGGGAAAGGCTTGAGCATTTGGAAAGTAAAGGCGGGCAACGGCTCGTATAATCACTGGATATATTGTACAGTTGATTTGAGAACGAAACGATAATTAATTAAGAGATCGAAATACATTCTTTAAAGTAAAATCAAAATAAACAACCTCTTAGTTTTGACTAAAAGCTTCAATTTATACTTTTACTTATCTTCAAGAAGAGTCTTTTCATGTCTGTTAAAGTTTCGAAAGTTTTCATAACAGTTTCTCCGAAAAGTTCTGCAATAATCCATTTTCAAAATCAGAATAAATGTTTAAGCCGGCAGCATTTAATTTAGAAAACGCGTATTTTAACTCGTAGTAGCTAGAACAAAAGTTTTGAGAAGCACGTATTAAAAAGTTTTGGAAAAAATATCCACTTTTTGAAAACCTTAAGATATCTTTTAAGTTAAATTTAAAAATATCTTTTCCAACTCAGCTTTAATAAAAATAAAACATTTTATATCTTTTAAACGTCCGGTTTTTCTCCTAAGCAAAATAAGTAACGGAAACTGACAAAAATTTTTTTTAAATGTATCCTAAATCAACCAAAGCAAAGATTCTTTTTCATTGACCTTATTCCTATTTTACTAATTAAAAATAATCACAACCCTCAATCACAAAAACCACCTGATTACCGCTTTAAACGACCTTTCCCCCGCAGTCAACACCGTCGCCGACATTAACCGCCCGAGCCCCGCCGCCTCCGCGAGTGTCAAGGTCGACGTAACGCCACCGAGTCCGCCGCGGCAGGAGCGGCTGGTGGGCCTCGCCGGGCGCACGACCGACTCCCCGGAGGGAGTCGTTACCGCGACCGCAAGCGACGACCTCCCCGGGGACGAGGCGACGACGAGCCAGCAGAGCCCGGATCGCGAGGCGACGAGATTCCTCGAGGAGACGCCGAGCGAGAAGTCACACCCGGAGACGACGACGACGACGACGGCGCCGCCGACGACGACGACCAGAGCGGTCACGGCCGCGGCCGGCTTGACGCCCGGGAAGGGCGCTGGTTTGAAGAGCAGGAACGATCTCATCGGCGAGACGTTTCACGAGATCAAGTCCGCGCAGAAGGTTAATCGTTTGGTGAGATTTTTTTTTTTTTTTAATTACTGATGCTTTTCAGAAGAGGAATTGAAGGGAGAATTGATTAGACGGAAGCTAATTTATTATATTATAGATGTAGGAAAGCAAAAGTTATTGAGAACTAACGGCGCTTTTACTGGAGCCTACACGTTTCTAAAAATCTCGTATATTAAAGTAAGAACTATCTGGCAACGTTCTTTAATTTTCTTTTCAAAACGTCACTGACTTATTTTGCATCAATTTTACACCCAGCTAAAAAGTTGATATTCCTTTCGTACAAAAATAAAACGGTAAAGTCTTTGCGAAAATTTTAAAATTCATGAAAAATTTATACACGCATCGACGCTTTTCTAAAAAAAAAACGAAAAAAGAAAATTTAAAAAAAAGGCACCTTATCACCTCTGCGCAGAATCCAGGCTACATCGGCGGCAAAGTCATGAGGCCGAACGTCCCCTCGATGCTGGGCAAGTACTCGACGTACTTCGAGGACGGCCAGGAGGAGCTGAACGTGACAGCTCGGATCGGCAGCACCGTCGTCCTCGACTGCGAGATCGGCATGCTCGGCAATAAGACGGTGAGTGGAGCGAGCGTGTGTGTGTGTGCGTGCGTGCGCCCGTCGGATAAGACGATGACCGAGTAAGAAGCCCCGGCGCGCGCGTGATTGAGTTTGCAGTTCTCGGGTAAAAGTTGCGAGTAACGGGGGGGTAGCTTCCTCTCGAGTAACGCCGCTGGAATTTCTGGCCGTCCTGCTCTCAACTTTTCGAGCCCGTCTAGGGCTTCTGTTTACCGGGCGATGGGTTAAAACAGGAGGGTTTATTGAATTGCACGCGGAGCGAGGCTCGTCGAATTTGTGGTTATTGAATATTTCGGGGAGAGGAAGGCGATGGAATATAACGCGTTATTAAAATTGGCAAGCTGTTCATTCGGTCGAAAATTTTTGCCAGTCTTGCCTTTGAAAATTCTGATGAAAAATAAAACTTTGAACATTTATAAAATTGCCGTTTAGTTATAGTGGGAAAAATGATATTAAAATAAGTAACTTCATAAAACGAAGGGAGAAATAAAATTACATTTCGCGCGATCAGAAATAACGGCAAGAAGCGCGTAAAAAAGTATATTTATACGGGCACGCTTATCTTTATAAACACACAGGAATTCCCAATTTCCCCTCGCAGTTTCAAGACTCGGTAATCGGAAAATAGTAAGCCCCTCTCGGGTTGAACGACCGCGCGACGGGCTACACTCGTAAAGTCGTAAACACAGATTTAAATACGCGCCCTCTGTAAAGTACCGTAAGAATTTCTTGTGCGCTCGCAATCGATACCTCCGATCTCTCTTTTCTCTCTCGCCTAACGCGAATTCTTCGCGAACTCGTGTTTCTGTCTCATCTTTCATCAATGTTAGAAATCTGATACATCAGGGGAACGTGAAAGTATCAGGAGTACGAATAAAAAAGAAGTAAAAGCAAAGCATTCGCCGAAGGTTGAGCTTGAGATCAAGTGCCTTCGTGTATTTTTAAGAAAATGCCTCTGTGGACGTAAAATTTTATGTGTTTGTAACATTTCAGAGTTGCTTTAACAGTCAGTCTTTTTACATGCTTTACTAAGCATGAAGTATTGGAATTCTCTGCGCCATATTTTATTCTTTTAGAGGCAAAAAATATCCTTTCTAATTAAAATTTAAAATTTATTACCGATCGCAAAAAATTCAAAAGCACTCGTCGCGTTTAAATTATGTATAAGATTTAAATTTAAGCTCGTTTTTTTTATATTGGTTCAAAAGATTATTTTATAAATATATACTGTAAAATAAAATAAAAGATACGCAGAGTTCAGAAATTGGTTTAACTTAACAAATTGAATCAGAATGCAAATAGACATTGAATTTTTTTAAAGGCAATTCATAAATTGACTAGTTTTAGAAATATTATTTACCCTTAGCGCCGAAACTAAATTAGTAAAAAGTACACAGTGTTTTCATCCGTTTTACCTTCCGATTCCCAAGTGATTGGATGGAGTTTGAAGTCTCCAGAGACGTCTTTCAGTGATTCTAGACTCTGCCTTTTATATTGAATGTCTCTCTTGGTAATGTAATTAATAAAAAAAATATCCACGAACGTTTTTGTACCCACTTTCTCGTAGGCAAGATTTTTTATCAATGTTTGTTATATTTGCGAAAAAAAGGGAGAATATTTAATGCACCGCATCAAACTGCGTTAAAATATTCTGAATTTATATGATCTTACTGAAATTAAAAATGCGCTTAAAATGCTCAACGGTCTCAAAGCTTCAAGAACAAATAGAATTGGAACTTGATTTATTTCTAGCATTTCCCGCTTGCCGCAAAAATAGAACTATTTTCAAAAAGATTAAATCGAAAAACTTATCTAGTCATTTTGAAAATTGTGCACCGTCGCAAGAAATTTAAAATGTTGTTTGCTACAAAATCGTAAAAAACAAGCAACCTGCCAAACAAAAATAGTATTTTTTATTATTTCGCTTTGGTACCTTCTCTCGAACAATCATAAAATTCGAAAGTTATAAATCACGGTGAAAAACACAATTTTATATTCACTGGGGAAAACACATTTTCGTACGGTATTCATTGTGGAAACTTTATGTAAATGCATCGCACATTTTATTAGACTTTTTTAACTTTCACTTTTGTTGAAAATTCGTTAAAAGAATAAAATTTTTCAAATGCATACCCTCAATAAACTAGACACAATAATTACATTAAATTTCAGGATTTAATTAATTAAAAGTAATCAAAACCTATTGCAATCATTGCAAATGATTTAAAAAGGTACAGTTGGAATCTCTATTATTAAGTTTTTGAAAGCTTAAAAACCTTCCTTTTCTACGTTTTACTAAAAGATCTTTAACGAGTCTTTTTGAGTATTATAAATAAAAGATACTTAAATACATTGCGTAAGCATCTTCGAACTTGTCCGTCATTGAAATAAAATTGTTTTTAATTAATATAATGGCAACTGCATTCCGCACCCATCGAACTTTAAACACAATGGCTTTTGGATTCGCCGATCAAGTGGTTCTCCCCGAATAGCACTTCGAATAATTCAACCCTTTCAAAAACACGGCATTTCACGCGGAAACTCGCTGGCTTTTCCAACTTTTGCCTCGGAGGGGGGAACAAAAATGTCGCGGAAAATAAGAACACGGCGTGGCTCGTTGTTCGGATCGACGTATTTCATCAGCGCCCGCAGCCGCTTTCTGCTCGCAATCTACAAAATGAAACGCGACAAAATGGGATGAAAGAACAACGTTTTAAGGGTGAGCGATGCATTGTACTTGATCAAACTTCGCACCTCAGAGTCGTTTTCTAGCTTGATCGGATGACCAGTCTTCCATTGATGCAAGCAGAAATTTTCTAATCTAAAAGAAATTTGAAATTTACGAAGACTGCGAAATCAAAAAATTGTATTCAATATCAGAAGAAGTATTTTAATTCTAAAATTTGTTTTTCCAGTATGAACTTTTTTTTAATATTCTAAAATTTTCAATGCTTTATTCTTTGTAAGAAAGAAATCAATTTTTTAAATTGCAATAAAAAATTTTTAAATATTATTTGACTAACAATAATCAGATTGCAAAATAAATTAAGTAATTTAAACATTAAAATTTACACTGGTGAAGTTATATAAATAACGCCATTATGGCGTAAATAATCAAATTTAAAATCAGCGCAAAGCCTCTTACGGAATAACGTAACTTATGAATATAAATTAATATTCAAATTCAATTCACTCAATTAAACTGAATACGATTCAAATTTGAAAAAAAAAGAAAAAGGCAGTAGCTTATAAACACTGCTTCGACGATATTCAAAACAAGTCCTTGATCCTATGAAAAGCACTATCGAAAGAGAAGAAGCGCAGACAGCGAGAACGTGTGTGTCTGCCTCGCCGGGAGATGGAACGACCTTATTTCGCCGACAAGCAAGTTACGGAGAGAGAAAGAGAACAGCAGCCACAACTCCTTCGCGCCATCTTTGTAAAATCGAGCTCGAAATAGAACGATCTCCCCTCCCCCCGCGTTCGTCCCCCGCGGGGCCGGCTTTGAATGGCATCGCATGTGTCTCCCCGCGACAACGGCAATGCACGCGGAATCCAATTGCAGCTAAACTTACGTACAGGCATCTTTATGAAAAGCGTCGATCGATAACGCATTGGATTTCTCGACGCCCCTTTTTCCCCGCCGGCGTTCCGTTCCTGTTCAATCGGGAGGCACGAAATAATTTGTATCCGAGACGAGGCGCTGCGAGCGGGAATTGCAAGCTTTCTCTTTGACTCTTTCCCCGCCGGGTGTATAACAATCCGGCTTATTGAAATTTACAGGACTTGGTAAAGAAGGCTCGCGCGCTCGCATCGATTGCGAATTATTGGCTTTCAATGTTGGCTTATGATGCCGAGCTACGGAGGACAGCCGAGCGGCAATTGTTTTGCTTAACCGATGAAGATTTAATACCGGCGCTGATGTTAGAGGGAGAAGTAGCTTTTGCGGTTTAATAAAATGTTCAACGCGGAAAAAAGTATAGACTGAAATTAAAATTGAAGGAAATCTGTCAAAAAAAAATATTCTCGCAATCAAAAGCCCCTATGTATAGTTTGCCACCTTACAACTTTAGAAATGAAATCCTGCTTTTGTTTTTCCCCTGGGATTAAGAGTTTCAACTTTATTTTTCCTCCCCGTGTATCATAAAAAGATTCTAAATCCAGAAGTTGTAAAAGTTTTACCCTGCGGGCAAATAACTACTGCCTTTACTGTCATTTCTTTATAAATACCATATTCGTTACAACGTAAAAAAAACGACGGTCGGCAAACAGCTCAAGACGTCACGGGTTCAAAATTAAAGCGCGAAAATATAAACAACCGACGCCTAACCGAGCTTCCAGGATTTGCAAATGGGTTTTTAAAAAAAGCAAAATTACGCAAAGTTATCTCGGTTAAGTGCACTTTCGCATTTTAAACTTCGCCGCGTTTTAAAAACATTATCATGTGCAGCTCGTGTTTATACAGTTGAAAGTGTCGGCCCGCGCGTTTCGCGCGGTTTTAACCTACGAAAGCAACGCCGCGAATTAAGCGCGGGCGTCAATTATCTCACTCGATCATTTCAGTTTACCCTCGCAACTTCATTCGGCGACAACTGCGTGCGGTGTTATAATCTCTCGGTGTGTAGACGGAAAGCAAGAAAAAAAAAACAGAGAGAGACACTTATTTCTTGAAATTGAACTCGTTGGCTTTTTATAGCGCAGATCCGATCTCCTATTTTCCACCCCGAGAGTCTCGTTAAAAGACCGCGATGCTAACGCGAATCAAAGAGAGAAACTCGCGTCTTCGTATTTTTCCTTCCCCAAAGCGAATATAAAAGAAATGACGTGTGCACACATATACAGGAGGACGACCTCGAAGGCTGAATCTTACGTCATTGTATAACATAAGAAGTCGGTATAGTCGTGGAGAAATATCTTTGCCGAGGGCAAAACGTTGATCTAATTCTTAAAAAGTGACAATTCAAAGAAACTAAAGAATACTGTGTATGATGTATAAATTTTTGTACCTTTTTGCACATGAATGAGCAAGAATACGCAATGTTGATGTATCATTAATTTTATTTTAAAAATGAAATTGCTAATTTTATTTTCTATGTAAATAAAAAGACTTTATGAAAACATACTTTTTTAAAGGTAAAAAGTTTACTAAAAATTTGAATTAATAATAAAAGTAAATAATTACGCGACGAAAAGGAATTTTCAAGAATTCTGTCTGCGCATTTAATCAATCCTACAATGAAATTGATCCTGTGTATATCTGATTTCTCGATAATTTGCCGACTCCTTCATTCCTTCTCAACTTTTTTCGTCGCGCAAATCCTCCTAGCCTCCTCGAGACTCCTCGATATTTTTCCTTCTTCAATCGGAACTTTTCAGCACTCTTAACGGACAGAAGGAGAAAAAGAAAAATTAAGGGGGTAGTCGATGCCCGGCCGGATCAAACAGTCGTAAAAACCATCAATTACACTTCGGGCAAACAAATATTGGCAAAGCAGTGCATCCGAGAGGGAGATAAAAGCCACTTTCGCGTCTGAGAGCTATTTTCCCTTTTTCCTTCTTTTACGGCTGCTTTATTGATTGACCGTTAAAGAGGCTGCCATGGAGGAGGTGCGATACGAACACATTTTTAATTGTAATTGGAAAATAAGTTTTTTCTGTTTTGGGGGATATACATTCGACGTCTTTTGTCAAATGGCTTTAGCAATTTTTCTGGTGCTTCTTATAATTTTACAGTTATTTCCTTCGGTTGTATTTTGACTCGTCGTTTTCTTTTCTCTTCGCTTTGATCGATTGCCAGTATTACAAATTACATAGGTATTTTTCTTTGCGACCGACTGCTTTGAAAAAGATAAAGTAACGTCACGTACATTGAAGCAAAGAAAATAATACATGTAACAGTATAACAAAGATAAAAAACTAAAACGAAATTGACATAAAAAAGATTTAAATAATATATACTATTAAAATAATAGACGTGGGTTAGTTTATGAACTTCACATCGTGTACGCTTTAGTTGATGAAATTTATATATTGATATATTGGGCTGCACTAACTCGTGTACAATTAAAATTTCTAAAATTACTATGTGCATAAACTAACTCATGCCATTATACAAACTATCGACGTAGAATTTTAGTTATGGAGAACGTATAATAAAAATATGTAGTTATTCCGTTCTGATTTAATCTCCTGAAACACGAGTCGAAAAATTGATTCTGACTTACGTTTGTATTTGACAAATCGCTGCATATTCAAAGAACAGAAATACGCAAATCAATGCGAACGGCACTTTTATCAGAAATTCTCAAAAGGACAAGAGCCGACGAGATTTACGTATTCGCTGTTCCAGGACTGCACGTTACGTTACACCTTCAGCTCGACGTGTCAGGGGGGAAAAAAGACAGAGAGAGAGAGAGAGAGAGAGAGAAAGAGAGGGGGAGAGAGACTCGAAGATTCGATGCGTTTGAAATATTCCCAATAATTCAGAATATACGCAGCGATTCGCGAGGACGCGTCGCGCGTATATTTCAAAATGAGAAACATATCCAACAGGCAGAAAGGACGTTTTTAAAATGTATTCATGAGAAAGAAGCCGGCCTTCCTGAAGCAGAATGTCTGAGAATGTAGTTTCTCCTCTGGCTTTTTGTTCGCAGGTGACGTGGTCCTATCATAGCGCCGATGTCATTCGTCTTCTAACTGTCGGCCGCAATGCTTACAGCGTCGATCAGCGCATCAGTCTTTACTTTAAGTGAGTCAAATAGTACAATCATCTACCCTCACGTTTCTAGTCGTGACAGATGCTTTAGTATGTTTATTTAGTGTTATTGCCTCGGAAGGAAAATGTGAAACAAGTCAAAGAAATAAAAGCAGTGAATTACGTATTTTCATTATTTTGCGGTAACGTTACTTAAAAAAATGTGCTTCTCATAATAAAAAAAATCCAAGCGCACTAATTTAATATTCTTATTCATTGAAGATTCTTCAATCTCCAACTGGCATAAAACGCTCAAGTCTGAATAACGTAAAACTGGATGCATTTTTTCAGATACCCGACGAATTGGAGACTGAGGATCCAGTACGCGACTCCGCGCGATTCCGGATTGTACGAGTGCCAAGTAGCGACTTACCCTCCTCTAGTGAAGAAGATTCACCTGCTCGTAACGGGTAAGCTGATAAACTTTTTTCCTCTTATTACGCCAAGGAACGTGAAAATTCAAGATTGCGCGGGCTGTGAAATGAGACGGCCGCCTCGGTAGACGAATACCGGCGGTATATATAACTTTTGTGTAGCTCGAAATATACTTCCGGCAGGTATAATGTTCCGAGAAGCGACCGTTTTCAACGCAGTATATATTGCAATACACAGGGAAAGTATGGTGAATTTAATATGAGTTGAAAATTTAAGGGTGCTTTTGAGAATTTTTGTTTAAACGAGCTTATTTGGGGAAGATTGTGCTTAAAGTGCAATGAATTCTTTACTTAACAAATATTAAGGAAGAATTTGCTGTCTGCTGGCAAACTTCGCTCTTTTATTAATGAAAACGGTATGAAAATTGATGAAAATTGACGGTATGAAAATCTGTGAGATGTTCCAAAAATGCACGCGGAATAGCCTCCTATCATGCGATGGAGAACAACATCTAGTTTGATAATTAATTCTGGAGCTGCAGACTATTAAAGATTGACGATTTACAATATAAACTAAATAAACAATCACGAGAATGAGGATTTATTCCAATTTATTAATTAAATTAATAAATATCCTACAGATGCATTTGTCTTTTAAAAGTGAATGCTATTAAGTAGAAATATCCGAATGTGGTCAGCCATCAGACAATACTGCATCGCGCGAAATGTACAATA
Source organism: Ormyrus pomaceus (assembly GCA_900474385.1). Classification (NCBI taxonomy): domain Eukaryota; kingdom Metazoa; phylum Arthropoda; class Insecta; order Hymenoptera; family Ormyridae; genus Ormyrus; species Ormyrus pomaceus. The sequence continues at coordinate 72,274 of UCOM01000133.1, forward strand.
TATCAATTATAATTCTGCCATTCCCCGTTAATTACGAAATCAATTTCTCATTCTCCTTTCATTTCTTTTATCGATAAATTGAATAAAAACTGTTGCAACGATAAAAAGCCCTAGTAATTCGAAAACATTATTAATACCCTCCGACAGCGCGGAAGATGCTCTGCCCATCATCGTCTATCCCCCAGGGGTGGAAAAAGAAAAGGCGGCAGTGTCAAAGAAGTGGGCACTCGATCCTCCTTCGATTTCACGTCAAGTCCGTTTGTACGAAGTTCTTTGTTCAACATTCGGTTAATTTCATCGTGTCCCTCATGCTGCGGTCAACGAAATAGTTCCTTCGTCCCGCTAGCAGTTCAAACAGTCCGGGGAAATTCGATTTGCCTGTTTCGAAGTACATTTCGTACACGTATCGATGAGGCCAATCCCTGTACCGTCGCTGTCGAGCGGGAAATCCCGAGACTCGAAAAGCTCTTATGGCCCCCCCTTTGCCGAAGCCTGATGCCGGCCGGGCCGTCTTGTTCCTCGGTAGCTGCGGCTATAGCTTAAGCCTCCGACCGGTAGATCCTCGTAAATTCCTGTAAATTCCTGTTGAGGGGATCGATGCTTCTTGGATTTTAATTGATTTTGATGATGAGCAGCCGTTCGTACGATATTTAAATAGCAATTACAGTTTTTAATTGATTTCGAAAAAATAGGCAGACGCGCTTAAGACGTCGAAAGTTCATTGCTCCGCACTCTGCCATTTCTCTTACTTTTCCTCGCTTTTCTTACCATCACACGCTTTTCAGATTCCTTTTCTATTCCTTCCTTTTATTTTTCGACTTTTTAAAAGTTTTTTTTATTTGAGTTACTACCTCCATTTTCGGGTTTGTCTTCGCTTTTGTCTTGAAGCATAAGATTTTTAAATAAACTTTTATCGTAAGAAATAGCGACGCAGTCTTGGATAACTTTGAATAATACTTGTGATTTGAATACACTTAAAAGGATTCGTACTTGAAGTCTAAACCCAATAAAGGAAATCCGGAACAATCGACTTCTCCAGATTCTGCTGTTTCTGGAGTTAATAAAATTAATAAGTCAGATTGAGAATTAAGGGAGCAGCGCCGCCTGCAAGTATTATAAACCATTCTTTATTCTCTTACTCCATTCTTCTTCTTCTCAATGCTACCCTCTCCTCCTCATTCCTCTTACCTTTCATTCTTGCTCCGAAGCTCTTATATATACACTGAAGCAATTCGGTGCAAACGAGACCCGCATTCCCTCTCTCTCTCTTTCTCTCTCTCTCTCTCTCTCTCTCTTTCCCTCGCAACGGCGCCGGTAGTAGAAGAGCTCGCGCGCTCGGTAATCTGATCCGATCCAAGAGAGACAGTCGAACGGAACAAAAGCTCTCCCCCCTCCCCTTTTCCACGTAGCTCTCCTCGTTCCTTCAGTCCGTCTACCCAACCGCCAGCGCTGCGCCTGTGGAAGTTTCGCGAGACCAGCCGGGAGGAAGTTCGTCGTCGTCGCCGTCGAAGAAGTAGGGCAGAACAAACCCTCGACCAAGTGCAGGGGGGAGGGGGGAGAGAGACACATTGTTACGAGCTCCCGCAATTCTCGTTCGAGCGCGAAATCCGACGGAGAGGAAGAGTCCTTTGATTTTTGGCGGTACAGGCCTCCGGCTCCGATTGATGAGCCCTCGTATATACCTTTCTCCCTGCTCCTTTTTTCCCCGTCGGCTCGGCGAGTAAATTAGAGGCGCGCCACGCGTGTGCTCGCTGCGTCGGAAGCCCACCGCGATTCCTGCGGAAGACACACGGCTGCGAGGCGCGTCTCCCTTTTTGCCTTTCTTTTGCTAATGATAGAAGAGAGCCGCGCGCGCGAGATTTATTTCGCGTGCCGCCGAGCGAGTGATTGAAGAGGACACGAGTGAGAGTGACTCGTTAACGCTTTGTTATTACAGCGGGGGTGGAACGGTGCGTCCAGTCGTATTTAACCGGTGAAAAATAGGCGGGCTTTCGGTAGTACGTGAAATTGTTAAATTTCTCTCTCGTGAAAATGTTTTGCGGATCAGCGATCGCGCTAATTGAGTAATTAGTAGAGTAGGACAATTTTAAACTACTACTCTCTGGAATTTCGGAAACGAAATTTTCACGTAAAGTCGCACAAACGCCTTTTTTGTACGCGCGTTTTTCTTTAGAAAATTTTATATTTTTTGCAATCAACAGTGTGTATTAAATGGTTGTGAGTTGTGAACGTTAATGGCTTCGATAAGTTGCCCAGAAAGAGTAATTTGTTTCAAAAAGAGCTGTTTTGAGTAAAGAAATTTAAAAAAAATGTGATAATAATAATTTCTTTTCAAACAATACTCTATTCGTAATGATGTAAAATAATTTCTATAAAATTAGTTTTACTAAACATGAAATAGATAAGATTATTATATTTCAAAGATAATAATGGATTTATTATAAATAAATGTCATGACTACTTTTCTAAAAGTAAAATATACCAATGAAAATTAAACGACAGAATAGCAGGTCCAGGAAGGCTTTTACTTCCAAAGCGACCCTTCAGAGCACTATTTTGACTTAATCATGAATTATTTATTGCTCCTCGAAAAAAGGGAGCCCTTAAAACCTTTAGTAAATCCCGCGCTCGCCCTACTCGCAATTTTAATACCATTGAAAATGCATCGATCCCAAAATAAATCAGCAGAGTAATATAACCAAAAAGATTTTGAAATATCGACGAGCTGCCAAAAAGCCTTGAGAAAATATTCAATCAATTAAAGCGAAATGAGATGCCGAGATAAGAGCTGGACATGTCCCCCTCCTCCTACCGCGATAAAATTCCCCCCTAATGCAAATACCGTTCGACTTCGCATAAACCAAGACTTTAGCCAGATTTGCATGCGCGAGGAGATACGAGAAAAATAAGAGCTTCATGCTCCCGAGCCCCGGTCATATTTGCATTTCCTCTCAGTAGCGCCGCAACTCTCTGGATACTGCTGAGCCCAGTTATCAAGTAAACGACCCCAGAGAAGAATGGGAGACGGGGAGCAGAAAACTTTGTTAAAAGTCACACGACGCGTATGAATTTCAAAAGTTAAATTTAGCAGCTGCCTGCCGCGAACAACAATTAAAAATTATGCGAAATAAAAACTGGTAAATATTCAACGACTCGTGTCGGCTTACCTTAAAAAGTATAAAGGTATTAAAATGATGGATTTACATTTCTCGTTTGGCAAAACGTGACAGTCGAAATTCAGTGAGATTTTCACAAAGCTTTATATTTGTTGCAGTGCAAAATAAAGTTTATGTATAAGTTTCAAATGCGTTGAAAATTTTCGCCTGAAATGTGTGACATAGAAATGTTCCAGTTACGTCAGATTCAGCGAAATGGTAAATTAACTTTTTTTTCGTAGCACTTATTTCGGAGCATTTTCAAAATTCTTCTCAACCACGATTTATACTTTAATAAAATTGTATTTTATTAACGTGTAAATTGATGCTTCTAAATTGTGTTGAAATTTATTAAATAATAAAAGAAAAACCAAGCTTCATCCCGAATCAATAAAAAACTTTATTAATTTTTTAGCAACCTTCGTAATTTTACTTTCAATTAAATTCAATCAAATTTCAATTAAATTTAACTTTCATTTATTTTTCAATTAAATAAAACAACGCAACAGAATTCTAAAAATTCACAAACAGGATCCATCTCAACCCTATTAACACCCCCCAATCACTCAAAACACGCATTCATTTCCGACCGAAGTGCGTGGTGATGCCGCTCATAAAGTAGGTCGAATCTCGATGGCTCAGCCAAGCAGCGGCCCATCGGAGAAGTTCGCAAACACAGGCGTACAACCCGTGTCGGTCTATAAGTGGGCCTAGACCGCGGCGACTCCTCGGCGGCGTCTTCGGAATAACCGCAATCCTACGTGATCCTTGGCCAATGCCTCCGGGGCGAGCTGCGAAACCGCGCCGGTAGTTTGTAACCCAAGCCGTCCCCCTCCACCCCCCCTCCCACTTCCGTTTGAGGACGACTACGGCTACCCGATGACAATGCGACGAATTACGTTTCCGCTCACGTAGCGCCGATATCCTCGCGCTCGTTGCAGCTGTGTGTGTGTGTGGGTGTGTGCGCGCACAAACGCGCCCCGCGGGTAAGCTTCTCTTCTCGCGAAGAGACAGACGCAGCGGGGCGAAGATGCGCGTGTCGCGCAGCTTTATATTATGGATGATGATGGCGCTCTCGATGTGCATTGCGACTGACTCGCGAATTTCTCGAGTGGCGCGCTTGTTTTAGCGAGCGCGAAGATGGATCTGCTTCGAGAGTTACTGACGGCGCGGGGGGGAGGGGGGGGGGTGATATTAGCGGGAAATTGTTGGAGTAAGGGGCGCGAGTAGTGACTCTTATTAAATTGATATGGATTTGATGAATTGCTGCGTTTACGAATGAGTCACTTGGCTTTATTGTACCTTCGGGAATTGTGAGCAGAGATGAGCAAATGAATGCGTAGTGGAAAGACGACAATCAATGTTCGCATGACAATACTCTTAAAAAGTAGCTCGAATCGTTTAAAAGCCAAATTAAATTATACTTTTATCAATTATGAAATTTTGCGTATTTCGGAGAGATTTAAAATCAAATTACAATTATTTAGCGCGTGCAGCGGCGAATGGTGAGATGAAATAAAGAGCTTTTTAAAGTTTCCGTAACAGGTAGACTGTATAGCAGAGTTAAGCTCTCTTAAATCATAATTATCCGAAAAACGTACTACTAAATACACTTATGCAGTGCGCTGAAAAAATTGGAGCATTAAGGATTTTAAGCGTAATAAGCATTCATTATATGCACGTACAGTAAAGTTTTGAGGAGAGAAATCGCCTCGTAATACGTTAGAGCTCGTTTTATATCAAGTAAATTTATTCAGATGTTTAAGTCGTAATTTCGCGTGGAAATCTGCTTAAGCTGCTTTTGCGATGTGCGCCTCTTTCGCCTTGTTATTGTTCCACATTTGTACTTCACAACAATGCCGGCGGGAAGGAGAGCGAAATAGGATAGTTTATTTTTAATTACTCGTACCTTTGACTTATTTGCATTGTAACTGGAAAGGTATAGTCATTATCATTCGGGTAAACATTGGAGCTCCAGCTTTTCGGTCTGTGCTCTTGTCTCCGTTGCACTTGAAGTAAAATTGTGCTTAAAAATACTTCGCCCGTAAATGACTTTGGCCCTGATTAAGTTATGTAAGGTTCATCCCATCTGCATTTCTGAGGAGAACTTGGTTTCTCAAATACAGGGAAGTTTTGATAAAATAGTTTTAACCAAATATTTTTTCAATACTTGGCTCGCAATTAGTATAATTAACGAGCTAAGAAAAAGATTAACAAGAATTTAGTTCATTTGAATGAATACGCTTTTCTCATGCTGAATTAGCAATGAACTAATACTTGAATCTAAAAGATCTCTAGCTATTGATACCTTATTTTCACTCGAGGCTAATTAATTGATTCTCCTTGACTGTACCAAAGTATCTTTCTGTGCTTTCTCCAAACGGTACTTTTCTCCTCGACCCCTGAACTCTTCTATCTATTGCCAAGTCGTATTTATTTAAGCCCTTAATAATCCGCCGGCGCTGCGTGCCTGCGAAGTAGATACAGACCGAGTTTGCTCAGCCACCTGGAAAAATAGATCGCATTCACGTGCACTGTAACTGTGCGCAGTCTAAGGGTGCGAATGGCGGAATAGTATCTGTAAGCACAGGATGCTCGGCAGCAAGGATTCATTCTTGTGCGGTCGCGCTTAATCAATTATTTAGTTTTTATAACGGCCGATTTTACCAAGTTTCTGTTTGCTTAAGCGTTTTTTTTTTTATAAATTTTGGAAAGATTTAAATAACTAAATTACGTCGAACTGAAAGCTGATAAAAATTGTTGCAATATTTCTAACATTGTTTACTTTGGAATTTGCAATATCTAACCTGAAACATCTGGTTTCATTCAAAAGAATAGCACGCTTAAAAAATTGAATTATTTTTCAGCTCTTTGATGGAGCAGGATTAAATTCTTTCGAAAATTTGTTAAAACATGGCAGCATGAAGTACAAAGGTAAAGCTGTTTTCAAAATTGAACGTTGGTTTTATCGCTGAAAAGGATTTACACTTGTTTTGTGCAAAAAGTTACATTTGTTTTGGAGGGCAATATAAAATAGTTTCATGCTTTTTCAAAAAGTGCACGTTATTGACAGATCGAGATTGCTGGTCCATCATTGTGATCACTTTGAACAATTTTTCAAATCATTCCGAGCTTGCGGAATTGCACTAAAATTTTCTATCCGATTTATTCTTTAATATTACAACAATAAACAGAATAAAAAAGCTCCGTCCTTCGCGATTATGTTTTCCTTTCCACGTTGAACTCTCTCCCTTTAACACCGTCGTTGATAAAGCCCGCAATATGTTTCGCGCGAAATCCTACGTTTTATTTACGTACTACAAGCAATCAGCAACAAAATGCGCGACAAGGCCGAAAAAATAGCCGCTCCAAAGTCGGCAGGGATTGTTTCGACGCTTTGTTTTCGTCGTCCCGGGCACAGGGCTTAATGGTAAAAAATTACTCGGAACCGAGCGTATCACATTTATGTGCCGGTCCATTTTTATTGACGTCGTTTTATATGGCTTTTGCGCGTTTTTACGACGTCCGAGAGGAGCACGGATTAGGAGAAGGGTGGTCCGCGAAGGGCAGCTACGCTCGTAAAAGCGTTAATAAGGTAATCTGCGCAAGACAAGTGCGTAAAATATTCATACGCAATGGAAAGAAAGTGTTCGGCTTGTTGCAACGACGCCGGAAAGCGAAAATTCGTTTTATTACTTTGAAATGAATACCGTGTTAAATTACACGAATACTTTGGTATCCCGAAATTTTGTTTGAGGCTAAAATGATACAGTAATGTCTTCATTCAGTTAGCGAAGTAAACATTATACATTTACTTGCGTTTCTTACTTAAATATTTTTTATAAAAAAATTTTTAAATAACTTTTAATTAAATAAGCACATCGCAATAAGCACGGTTCCCCAGTTTCTTACTCGCGCAGTATCCCCCACTTTGATTCATATTCTCAATTCAATTACACTTGTGGTCAAGGTTCTCAATAAGAACGAGTGTAAAATAATATTTTTACATCTATATGTATTTCTTAAAACATTTTCGTGTAAAATATCAAAAGACGTTGATAAATATTCAAAGTTTCTTCCATCCTCTTCGGAGAAATTTTGATCCTCGACGAAATCAATTGGATGTAAATTGTCCGTCGTTCGTCCTACCGTTCTTATTGGAACGTTGCACTCCGAAATGATATAAGGCAATGAGTGAGCGAAAAGTGCACGTGTGGTGTCTACGGGGGTACTCGAATTTGCGGAACACCTCTTCCCCTCGCGGGCTTTTTCCTGCTCGTGACGCTGGACTATATATTTTTCTTTTCGGCATATAGTTTCGCGAAAAAATATTCCCTCCGAGTCTCTTTCGAAAATCCAAATTAATTTTTCGAAAAAAAAGGAACCCGTCGACAAGATAAACATAAATCAAAATCGTTACGCGCGCCGAGAGCGGCGAAATTGATCTCCCCTGAAATGTTTACCTTCAATTAGCTCGCGACACGAAAAATGCTGTATCTAAAAGCTCGGCGCGAGCGACCGGCTGCCGAGGGAGGGAGACAAACACCGATTCGGCTTACGGAGCCGAGAGCAATCGCGATAGCTGCGAAGGGGGAGGGGAAAAAGCGAAGAATGGAAATTGAAGAAAAGGAAATAAATTTCCGCGGGCACGCGGAGATCATGTTAAGTAGGTACACGCGATCCAATTTAAAGGATACGCGAGCTCTCGCGCAGCTCTCAAGCGCGCCATACGCTCGTTCCCTCCTCCCCCCAGGAGAGGGTGCGGCGGCGTCGTCTCTCCTTTCGCGACTGTTCGTCTCAAAGGAGATTTTCACCGGCGGGGAAGAAAAAAAAAAGGAGGAGACGAGGAGAGAGAGAGAAAGAGAGGAAGGAGTAATAGCGATCCGGCGAAAAGAGATTACGAGTATATACCTCGAACGCTTGGCGCGCTCTCCTTCTTTTTCGACGCGCGCAGCCGTAGCTTATTAAATTCTGCCCCGGCGTGGCGTTGCTTTCCCCCCGCCTTTTTTTTTACCCTCCTTTCTTCCTTATGTTTCGCCTCGCCTTTTTGGCGCGCGTGAAAAAAAAAGGCAAGGGCAGCCGAGAAAGAAAGGGAGTCGGAAACGTCACGCGCACACAGCGGCAGGGTTCGGCGCGCGCGATTTTCCTTAGATAAACCGAAAAGGAGGGAAACAATGACCTCGACTGCCGTCTGCTTTTGGCGATACCCTTTAGTGCCGTCTCTTCCTCTCCTTTTGTTCCTGACAGTCGGAAGTAATTAATTCAGTATTAACAATGAGATTTAATTTTCTTATTAAATCGGATTTATGCGAAGTCTCATGCAGTGCAAGGCACTGCCTTTTCTGCCTTTGCTTTGTATTTTCTTTAGCTTGTTTTACGTTATTTTTAAGGTACGCATCTTGCTTTATTATTTGGCGCCCAGCTATTTTAATGAAAGTATTTGTATTATCTTGCCGTCATTATGGAATACCAAAAATATAGTAATAATATAAGGATAAAAAAATATTTGCAATATGTTTATTCAGAAATAATTTTATTTGAAAAATAAAAGCTAACATGATTATTTCTTTTTCACTATTACACATTTTCATTTCATTTTTCAGTAGAATTTTTAACTGATCCCGACTCGCATGCCCTTTTTATACGATAATCTTAGACGTGAACTTTTCTAAGAAAAACCAAGCTCTACATCCCTCAAAAGAGACACATTAATGGTAATAGCTGCAGGAAATTTCCCTACACGACGCCCTAAGACACGTATTTCAGCGGTACACTACAATAATTACAAATCGATCGTCGTAGCAGCGGACAATCCATCAAGTCTTCTGCGTTGGCACTTCAAGCATGACGAATCACCCGTCAAGTTCGTTTAAATGCCTCTCACCCTTGTACCTTAATTCCGCAAGACGACCGCCATCAATTCCCATAATAACGCTCGCCTCCTCCTCCTACGAGTTTACGTGGGAAAAAGTTATTATTGATCAAAAATTAGGTTAGATCAACTGCGTCTTCGATAATTTTCCAGTACCTTGTTTCGTTCTATTTTATTACTCTGCGGGGATAAATGTTTATTGAGAAGGGTAAAGATTTTTACAAGTTTTCTTTTTAGTTTTCATATACACTCGGATACAAGAAAGTTTATATAGTCAACTTCTGTACATGATCCTCTTTTCATTCTCCTAAAGATTTTATTATTAAACTATTTTTATGTTCATTCTGTTCAGTAGTTTTTGCAATCGAAATAATCAAATGAGGTTTTTTGCTTATTATTAAACTTACTTATTTTTATATAATTTAAAATACAATCATAAGTTTTATGATAATAATTAATTAAAACGACAGAAACTGTTAAATTACATCTATGATCAATATTTATTGCGTGATTTAGTATAATCGTGTACCGTTAAACAACGAAATATGAATAGTTGATTATGGAGACTCTCATCTGTCAAAGTTTCACAAGCGCCTAAAATTATGACTTTTACGTGTCGTCCACTGACGAACGGACGATTATTGATTCATTGATTCAATCCTATATCAATAACGAAAGTATTGAGTCATTTGTGATTGATGCTCGGGAATATATAAATGTATCATATCATTAAATTAATTCAATTTTGGTTGTTAAGCAAGACGATAACCACTTCAAGTACGAATCAGTCATTAAACGAAATAACATAAAATCAAGTTTTGATTTACCTAAACAATAAAAAGCAGAACTACGTAATTTTATTTTGCTGTAAAAGCCTGAAATTGACGACGATCATTATCCAAGACCCTTAGTTTTTACCTTCTTTTTGTGCTACTCGTCGCTGGGTTATAACAGTACAGATAAAAACTTACGGTCCAAGGGCCGATCGTAGCCGGAATAAGAAGCGATGAAACGGACTTCATAAGGCTGCGGAATTTACGTTTTCAATGTAAACCGTCGACTGGATGGTCCGTGAGTGGATCAAAGAAATGCTATTATATTTGCATAGGCGGCTGCTGTCGCGCAAGAAAGTCGCGCGGAATTTTAATCTTGAAAGTTTTCACCTAAGAAAATTCTAAAAATATAAAACTATTCGACGCTTAAACTATTGGAAGCATAATAGGTCACGTTAATTAATTTTCTTTCAGCCTTTTACACGAAGCCACATTTTTCAATATTCTGTTAAAGATACTTTAAGAGGTAATTCATCCCTTTTTTTAATTAACTATGAGGCAACTGTATAGTTAATATTACATCGCTTTAAGAAATAGGTAATTGGGTAGTTTAATTTTTTAATAAATATTAAAATCTTACTAATATATATACTTTATAAAAGTATTATGTAGAATTAATTTAAATAACAAATAAGTATGCCAACAAGTATTTTTCGACTACACTTGAGTAAAGAAATAATTACGTGGCGACTTCTATATACAGTTAAAAATAAATTAATTTCTCCAAAGTCAAAGGAGGATTTACAGGGACAATCTAAAAACAATAAAAATTGCATTTCCATAGAAATAGCTTCTTTTTTAATTTACAGCGCCGATACTTGCAATAATGGACGACTCAGGGAGGATCAAATCCGGGGAGAGGCATCTGAAGGCCGGCAGCGCTTTGCGTTTGCGATGCGAAGCACGAGACGTACCGGAGCGATATAATGAAACTGTCATTTGGACCAGAGGAGACGAAATCCTCAGCGAAGACGTTAGGTAAATATAAAAGCGCCGCAAATTAAGTTCGCGCTCTTCGTTTTTAAACGGAAAACACCATTAAATTGGTGAGGCAACTGTGCTTTCGCGAGTTAATTGAAATTCTATCCTGAACGCTTTTTTGCGCCTTCCTGTCTCGCTCTCGTTCTCCGTCCCCTGCAGAGAAAACCTTGGTATTGATGCTGCTAAAAAAAAAAAAAAAATTGTCTTTTTGAGAGTCTCGCTGCTGCCTCGATTTTGTTTTACTTAAAAGAAAAACATTGTCCTACTTTCGAAGGTAAAAGATTTATGTAAGTTGGTGATATAAAAAACGTTTAGAATTTACACGTACTTTACCGCGAGCTTTTTGCTTCTTTCAAATCAAAATTTTAATTAAAAGCACTAGTATTCTTTTATAACATTTTTGTAAGGTAAAATTTAAGCGATCTTTTCTTGTTACCGACATGCGGTTGAATAAGTAATGTTTTAATTCTTTTAACGGGTTTTTTAACAAATTTAATAACCTCTTTTTTGGACAATTTTAAAAATGTTACAACTGCGACATTTAATAAAATATCAGAATACAAATTCACTCTCACTTTTCTAACAACGCATTAATCCAATAAAAATTTCACATTGCTCTATATGTATATTTATTAGATTAATTTTTATTGCCAATAGTTAGAATCTAGCGGGCCGGAAAGAAACAAAATGGGAAAATAGCACAGTGTAAAAATGTATTTTAATATTTTAATTGCAGTGAAAACAGAACTACAGAATATTTAGACGGCAGAGAAGTTCAAGTTATCGTCAGTACTTTAGTAGTGGAGAAAGCAACGCCGCGCCACGCCGGCAATTACAGCTGCGTCGTACCTGAAAAATCGAAAACTACGGTTGCGGTGCACGTTCTCAATGGTAAGTTTACTTTTTATTTTCCAGTAATAAAAAATTAGTATAGACTTTAACTTTCATTTTGTTTCAAAAGAATTTTAGGTGCACAATTTTTAGCTGAAGCTTTTTGTCGAATTATTTTTTTCTTTTTTTTTCGAATAAAAAATTAATATTTCATTATGCGAATCACCCCTTTTACAGTTGGATTTCGCGCTTCTTATTTAATTCAACGCAATGCTCGGTAATGGAAATGTTAAAAGAAAAGTTTATTAAAATTCTTCGGAACTTGCAAAGAGCAAACGCGATAAGCAATAAAAAATTGCAACGAACAAAGGCCACCGAGCCATTCTAAATTCAGAAGCTCGCCTCCTGGCACGAGATACTTCAAAAATCCGGCAGGAAAAGGATATTGCGTTTCGTTTACACAAGCCGGCAACGCCTTCCGACGTGCAAACGAGAAGAACACCGGATAGGCTTTGCACAAAAGCCTCGTAGCAGAATTGAATTCCCGCGCGAGCTCGGCTGCAAAACAAAGCGCGCGCAAACGCGAAACGCGAGAAGACAGGCGGCGGCGAAAAAACGCGGAAGCGCCATTTTCGAGCGTATTAAAGAGCAAGCTGCGGAGTGCGGGCCGAGTTTGCTTTTTCCCCGCCACCCGCGGGCGCCAAGCGTCTAGCCTCTTCCAGGGACGGGGTAAGCTCGATCGAGTGAAAGGAGGACGTCGTTGTGGGCGAAAGCACGTGTGTGAGCGCCCGGCTTTTTCTGACGGCGTGACGACTTCTTTACGGCCGGGATTATAAATAATTGCGGTGCCGATAAGACAAGTGGCTCGCCGTTTATTTTTAATGCACGAAAATTGGAAAAGTGGAGATACTTCGCAAAAACGAGTCGTCGGGTTAATTTCGAAATAAAGCGAAATAAAGAGCCAGCCCATAAACTATTTATTATTTTACAAATATATATCAAATTTTCGTACAAAATCCGCATAATTGCCCGTGCATCCATTTTTTCATTGTAAAATATATTAGGCAACGGTAATAAATAATGTTGTACGCAACATTTTTTATGGTTTAAAAAGCAAAAGGGTAGAAAAATGTAGCTTTTATTTAGCTATTTTATTTTGTGTTGTCGTGCCTTGAAAGCTTTACAGTAACGAATGTTATGTGGGACAATCTTTTTTGTAATTTACAAAATAGAAATTTATTTTTCAATTTTTTCTTATTATTTATATAAAATATATATAAATTTATTTGCTTGCGGCTTAGCGGTATTTGTAATAATAGGATTAAATTTTTAAAATATCTTTTAACGAAGATTTGTTTTAATCTTTCTCTCTTATTAAATATATTATATTTCTTCAGATAAAATTACACAATTATTGAAATATCAGATGATATTAGCAAAGATATGAAAACGCGTAACCTAAGTTTCGATGTTATTTGACTGAGAGAACAATTTTATGTGTACTGGGATGACCGTAAATTTTATATCCTACTTTTATTGCCTGCGCCTTGCGCTTTTCTCGATAGTTAAAAGAATACGTAGCCTGATACAAAAATAATAGGTTTGACAGATATACAGATATGACAAAAGATAAATGTAAAAAAAATCTCTGTAAAATATATCGCTGTTGTAGGAATTTAAATCTGCATTCTAAATGTACCAGAGGAAAGAAGTTTTATGAATATGCAAAACAACCTATAGACTTCAATTCAATGTTAAAATTTTCAAATTTTAACATTGAATTGAAGTCTATAGGTTGTTTTGCATATTCATAAAACTTCCTTTTATGGCAGAAGTTTTTCTTATTTCTCCAGCCAATATAACAACGATTAATTATATTGATTATCGCTTACTATTAAATATTGTCGTTATTGAGAACTAATATAATTTACAAAATGAAAAACTATGTGAGGTGCACTGTTCATCTTATTATCACATTATTGCATCACCACTTCTACGTGGTATTCCGACTAAGGAAAACAAAACTTGTAAACAGCGCATTCCTAGGTGAATACACGGAAGTTCGACAGCATTCACAATGAGTTATCCGATTTACAACTCTCCTGCTTCCGGTGGTTTTAAACCGCCATATAAATTCTGCAACCACTTCAACGTGAAAGGTCGAACATTTTTTAACTTATTCGACGAAAGGCTTTGTAATTTTTTTTAGGCGCAAGTTTTGATTTATGATTTTCATAAATCTACCCTGAATCTGTGAATTTTTCGTTATGTGGGAAGTTTTTTTCATTTCCAAAATTGGGTTTTGAAAAAAGTTTTTATACTTTTGAGAGCTTTTTCACTAAAATTTGTATGCCTCTCTTGAAATATCTCAGACGAGTTGAGAAAGACAATAAAGCATCAAATTAACCGAAATTTAAAAGGTACTATCGGTTTTCAATTAGTGTTCAGAAAATTATAAAATTTTACAATACTAGTATATTTTGACTTCAAACTGACTCATATAAATTTTTGGAAAGTTAGGCTAACCCAGAAAGAAGTTATTAATGATTTTATTTTTACCCGTTAATACGTATTCTTATCGGAAATCGCATTTCCGACAGTTTCAATCGTGAAATTTATGAAAACGGCTGTTCGGATTTTGACGAAACTGTAAAAAAGGTATATTTAATATGTCATAAACATAATGCACACATCCAAATGTTGATTCATGAATTTTTAGAGTTTAACTCTAAATTCTAATACAAACTAATTCATAAAATTATTTACGCTCGCTCGGACATTAAGTGCATGATTTGAAAACGTCGCAAACAGCTGCTTACGATTTGAAATGATACTGGCGGGTGCCCGGTACTCGGTCCGGTATGCTAAACGCTATCAAGATTTTGAAAGAACTGACTAGATAAAATAATAAATAATATTAATAATACAAAATTCAAAATGACATTAATTCAAAAATATAAACTTTTATTGTTTTAATAACATAAGACTCACGGGGTACCGATAGAACTCTCTTAACTAAAAATATTTTTTACTTTCCCTCAAGCAATCCCCGAATGAAGATTTGATTCCAAAACACGCAAACAAAGATGCTAAAGAACTACGTAATATAAACTTCCGCACAAGTGCCAAAAATCAATGGAACAAACAGCTACACAATCACGAATCTCGTTATTCCAAATCCTCGCCTTTCTCCACAAATCCCATCCCACAGCAAACTCGATGCGACCTTGAAAATACTCACGTACCGTTAAAAAACGAGCGAAATCCAAACCTCTCCATCCGCGAAAATCCATCCGCGCAACGGCGGCAGCGGCGTCCCGAGATAAACGAGAAAAACGCTAAGACGATCCTTCCGGCGTCCGCCTATATGCGCTCGGCAGTCAGGCTGTGGAATGCGATAACGGGAATTAAACAGCTGTATAAACGACTCCGCCCCTTCGCGCGAGCTCCGCATGCGAGGGAGGACCCCTTTTTCTTGTCTTTTAACTCTATTCCACTTGCGCCGCGCGCATTTGAGTCTTTTGTTTCGGATGGCTTCGCCCCTTTTTATCTGGTACCGTCTGGTGTCTGAGCCTCGCCCAGTAAGTTTTTTCGACTTTTACAATCTTCTTTTTGCTGGTCTCTCGACTTGTACTTTTGGTATAACGATGGCGGGGGATTCTGTCGGATAATAGTTTTTTATATTAAATTATTTCTTGTTTTCTAATATTAAATTATTCCTTTATCATATAAGAAAAAAAAAGATTCTTATTCTTATTTTCATCATTTTGTTAGAACTGAAGATCTAGAAGATTTAGAGAATTCATTAAAAATAAACTCGATTCGTCTTTTATTTTCAAGCATCAAACAGGACCATTAATTTTATACAAGTCACTCTCTCGAATGGCTCAAATAATTCTTCATTACTCCTTTATTCTTCACTAGATGTTTATCCTCATCGCTGCCTCTTACTCATTGCACTAACCTCTATCTCATTCAAAAGGATTATTAGCTGCATTAGTACGTTTTGCAAGTTCTCCATAAGCTTTATAGGGGTGAAAGTTCATAAACTTAGAACTTTCCTCATTTACATATTTGTCAGAAATTGCCAGCCTTACATCATCCAGCCTTCATTACGAAATGATCATCGCAACGATGAAATGCAGCTTTCCCCGTCTAATTTTACAGAGCAGTAATTAATAAGCGCGCGAATATCCAGCATTTAGCGAGCTTCCTTTTCTTTCAAAATTTCTAATTCCCCTCGTTTATTCTGTCCAATACCATTTTGCTTAATATAGACTAACCTACCCTCCGCCTTCCATGCACTCCGGGCTCTCGCGCAACGAACTTTCGCCCCCGAGTATCAGCGTGTCGGGCTGAAATTCGACGCACGAAAAAGCATGCCCGAATGTCCTAATGCTACTGCGCTCGCATGAAAATGAGGACAGGGGGACCGGGGCTAAAAAGCGACGGCGAGGGAGAAAAGAAAAGGCGTTATCGCCGCTGCAGTTTTTTCGGCCATTTGCGAGAGCTGGCCTTCCTTGTCGCTGAGCAGCAGCAGCAGCAGCTACGTGACGCCGGCCTGGAAATTCAAATGTATCTTACTCTCGTTTGCGCTGGCGCGCCAAACGCGTATTAAAGCCTTTTTTCGTCCGCATCAACGCCGCGCGAAAAAAAACGCACGCCCACACCAACACACACACACACACACACACACACACCGACGAAAGAATGCTAATGCGACGACGAGGTCGCGCCGCGAAAGCTGTGCGCATTGTTGCAGAGAAAAGAGAGGACGGACGGAGGGAGGAGGGGGGAGAGCAGCTGCTCGGAACGGGGGGACGTTAAATTTTTAATGGTCTACGCGCGCTCTCGCGCGCTTTTTTCCGCATGAGCGTCCTTTTGAATTTTCGCGCCTTAAATTGCTCGCTGCATTAAAGGATCGTGTAATGATTATGGCGTTACAAGCTGAAATGGTTTTTCGCCCCGGGGCCGGATGGGCGCGCCTGCTGCCGAAGGAAGTTCTTTTCGGCGCTAATTGTTAATAATTCCCGAGGGCGAAATATTGAGTGGGCCGAGGGCTTATTATAAATAAAGAAACCGGTGACGAGGATTCGTTTTGCGAGGATTGGCGTTAGGAATGTTACTGCTGACAATCTATAATTCGGATTAAAGAAGTAAAGGTTTTAACTTTACTGTCTATATCACAAATGTAAACTAGAATTAATAGAGGTAGTTATAGGCTTTGAATAAACTTATTCTTGTTTCTCAAGAACGATTAATTACTTTCAACATTAAACGTAAGGCCAGTGCAATAATCCGACAATTGAGACATATAAGATAGTAGTCACTTAGGCTTCTTCTTTTTCAAATTAAGCGTTAACTCGTAACCTAAGAGAAATGAGGTAAGTATATAGATACTTTGTGTATCGTAATCCATTCAATTTCACTAAAAAGCCTTTTCAGCAATAATAATTATTTGTTTTCAAAAATCAAAAATTGATGAAAATGAAGCAAATAAATTATGCGGCATTATTCGATTCCAAAGCTTAGCATCAAAATGTTTTACGTAAAAATGTTTTATGTAAAAAATAAAACTTTTTTTGATCGCTTATAATTAAACCACCCCTTGATGGCGCGTTAAATTCGGCATAAAATTTAGAGGAATAAGTAAAATTTCCAATACACGTCATTATGGTTATAATATATTAACAGTAAGTAGATAAGCATGTATTAGGTCAGACATTACTTAAATATTATATATACGACATTTAATCTGGAACATAGTATAAGCATTAAAATATTTTAAATAAACCGATAAATCCTTAATTATATTGACTGAATTCACTGGTAAATTCTTTATTAAACCTGACATTTTACAAATGTAAATTCGCGAGAAAATTGAAAATTTACCGAGGCACAAAAATTTATTTTCGATATCGAAAACACTACCCACTTTTAGTTGTTCAACAGCGCCATATCCGAAATATCAGCGCGCATATTGAACGTGTAATATAAAATCCGATTTCGCGACAGAATCGAGCGGGGAGAAACCTCCCTGCAGCCTTTGTTCGGTAAACGGATACAATAGTCGATGCATCGCGTGACCTGGGATTTCTCCTGCTCAAAAAGGCGCACCAAGTAAGTCGTCTCTCGATAACGTTTGACGATAACCGACGGCGAATCGATATATATATGCGCAAATATTTTCCATTTGCGTATTTGCTCCCCAATTCTTTTATGCGCAGCCCTTAAAATAGCAAAACTGAACACATTTCCGCAGAAACAAGACAGTCGTGGATACCGCGAAATTGAAAAGCCAAATCCATTATCGGATCGTAGAATTTCAAGCTTACGAATTTATTTCAGTTCGCAGAATCGAATTTTCTAAAACCGCAGCAAATGAAAAACAAAAATAACAGCTGAATTAAGTAAAGATACGCACTTATCCGCGGATTGTTTGCGACCAGTTGCTTTAATTCCAGTTAACAAAAGAAAGCCTCCCCGGGCACAAACAAACGCAGTCCATTAGAAACGAATGAAAAAACAAGGCGCGCCGCCGTTTTGCCGATCCAGACCGGGTAATCCGCGCGGGTCGATTTCTCACTACCTCGAGTGTGCTCGGCGTGAATTTCGACGGCGCAAAGGCGGAGCGGAGAGAATTTCCTAAAGCGCGGCGCACTCGCTTCAGATTGAAGGATGCCAATTAGAGGGTGCGGGGCTCGCGCGCGCACACCGATCCCAATCCCACCCCCACCCCCTCCCGCCCGACCATTCGACTTTTTCCAAGTCTGGGAAAAGTGCCCTTTCCGCTCGAAGCTTCTGACGTGAAAAGGGGGCTGCTCTCATTAATCGTGACTTTTACCCGAGAGAGAGAGAGAGAGGGAGAGAGAGAGAATCCCCCGCGTTCGCGTTGACTCGCTGACTTCAAATTGTATTTTTCGATCCTCGAGCCGATCGCGGATATTCGAGAGATCTTCGGGCGCAGATTTTCCGGCGCGCCGCTTGATTGACAAGTAATGGACGGGCTTCGTGCCGAGCTGCTGTTAATACGAAAATTTATACGTTGGAATATGAGAGTTTGAAATGTTTCTTCTGCGTACTTTTATAACGTCCGTTACCTTACTTTTTTCTGCCCAATATATTGTCAGACCTCGGATTCGATTATCAATAGTTTTAATTTATAAAGTCAGGGGAAATATTGTCACGGTTTCTTTTTCATTTACCTTTACTTAATTTGTTCAATATTTTTGATCAAGGAATCCTATTTTTTTTTCATCAGTGATAGCGCAAGCTCCCTTCAAGTTATTTCAAATAGAAAATAAACTTTTAAGTTGCCTTTGTGTCATTGCTCTAAAATTTATCAAAGATTTGAAAGCGTTTCGCAACCAGGAACTCCGCAGCGTTGTATTTCGTTGGTGTCGAACTCGGCACCGAAATAACGGTTTCGAGCCGCACACTTTATTATATAGAAAATCCGATTTTCCGCGATCATAAAATAAATTCGAAGCTCACAAAAATTATATTATCGTCCCACCGATTATCCATTTCCTTCGGCGTCCAAAGCAAACAAAACAGAAGCGCTGTCCGATGAGACACGTTCCTCCTTAAAACGCGGCTTTCGCTGAAATTACGGCAGCCGCTAATCAAGCCGAAAATGCGAGAGGTTTGCATCGCGGCAACTCGGGGAGTGTGTATGCATCAGCCCAGTGCCCAAAGCCAATTACACCTGAGTGCCTGTCTTTTTCGGGGGGTTACTGTCCCGGCAAGGTGAGCTTGAGCGGGAGACGTCGTTTTAATTAATATGCACATCCTCAAGCTAATTACGTACTGTATACTCGTGAGTGCTCGCAGTCTCGCACAGTTTCTTCGCGACTCATTCGCTCTTAAGTGTACGTAAGTTTAGTTCCAGTTCCGTTACTAAATTAGAGTTTGTTTAGCGCATTAACTTCGTTTCAACAGTTGCGATTCTTATTTTTCATTCGCATTTTCTTTATAGACATGTCATAAAAAGTAATATTGATAATCTGCGTTTCTGTGTTTTCTTTTCGGCAAAATATCGATGATATTAATCTCTCTTAATAACGACAGACGTGTCGGAAAGTTAAACACGCGTCCAAAAAAAATATAATTATACGTTAAAGTATTGATTACATAATCGATCCATAACATTTCTCGTATTTAAACTACAGTATCATTTTCTGCAGATTTAATAAAATCCATCTCACGAGCAGAAAAATATCCTAATCTCGGATAATCCAAAAAACTAAATATCAATGAACGACACGGATAATTGACGGGCGTTCAAGTCCAAATCCCTTTCTACAACAATAGATAATCCTCCCCCCGATGTCTCCAGTGTCCCTTCTCGCCGTCGCGCCCACTTCTCGGAAAAGTTTTTCCAAGATAAAGCGTTCATCACCGGCGGGGACGACGCCTCGCGATTAAAAGGCCAACCAGCAGCCGGAACGAAGAAAAAAATGGCAGAACACGGCCAATTGAGAAGAAACGCGAGAAAGGGGGGAGAGAGAGCCGAGCGTATAAAATAAATGAAAAATCATTTTGCCGCGTAAAAAGAAGGGGGCGAACGTGCGCCGCGCGAGAAATGTCCCCGACTCTTCTTGTAAGAGGCTAAGGTCGGGGGCTTTTGTAAAAAGAAGCCGGATTAAAGTTAAAAGAGGGGGACGAATGAGGTGGAGAAGAATGCTCGGGATTAAGACGAGTGGCTCGCGCGATGGGGATCTTTGGACTCTGGGATTTTTTCGGCTTTAAAGAATCGTCGGCGGTAAGTCGTGGGAAAGCTCCGATTCCACCTTTCTCCCTGCTTTCGTCCGGTCTCTCGAGAATTATATACATATTTTCGACGGGTTTGATTTTTTTCAATATTAAAATTTTCCAATTTGAACTAAAATTTATGATGAAATAATTGAAGCAGTAATCGAGTGAAAAATGGCGGAATCCGCGATAAATTAACCCAGCTCTTTCGCGTCTCGAGTTCGTCGAAAAACTTAACGATAAAATGATAAACTACGCAGCCCGACGGAGCACGACTCCGGCAAGCCCAAACCGAAATAGATTGCGCTCCCGTAAAAACTCACTCGAAAATAGAGGAAGAGGGGAAGATCGTTTTAAGAAGATAGAGATGGCGAGCGCTTCGGACACATACATTCGGACCCGAGATTCGCGAGGCGAAAAAGGGAGCCGGAGCGAAGTAGAAGTCAGAGCGCGGCAGAGGGAAAAGAGCGCGGACGATTTGACAAATTCCGCATCGATTTTGGAGTCCGGCCAGACCGGCAATTTCTGGGAGGGGTGAGGGGGAGGGGGGGCGCACAAAGGAAAAAGGAATGCTCTCTCGCTCGGCCCGAAGTGACGATCGCCTTCCAAGCGCGATATCTCGGTCAATTCGAGCTATCCGGTGTCTTGAACCTCTGGGCGGGGGATGTGTTTACTGACTCGCGGTTTGGCCTCCCTGGTATCTACTGCGAACAGGTGACCTTTCGCTTCGACGAACTCGGGCGGCGATGGGTTAACGATTAATTTTGGCTAAATATATATATATATACTTTGTAATTGAATCTTCGATTGTCGATGCCGTTTCTCCTTTCAGTGGTTTTAATATTGCAAGTTGTTTGTGAACTAATTGAAAACAAGTAGAAGTAACCTAGATTGGTCAGACCACGAATGTCTATTAATGTGTATAAAAATAATTAATTATATGATACTCTTTTTTAAATTTGCACTATTTAGTACTTAGACCAAAAATATACGTAAAGTTAATAGCTATTTCGCAAGTAAGTCGCTTTAATAACAGTTAGTGAAAGAGCTCTGGTACTGAATTTAGGGACTTTAATTTTAAAATACTGCATTATGAAAGTGAAAGGTCGAATTTATTCAAACTACCAAAGAAATAATTTCCTTATTATATCATTAAAGTTACTATAATTACTCTTTCAGAACTTTAATTAATACTCTCGCCAAACTTCTAAGCATTAAATAATAATGAATTTCTCCGAATGAAAGAATCATGGGTCAAAAAGCACGCACCAAAATATATAATACCTTTAATAACTCTCTTTATCAACAGCGAAATAATTTGATTTCTCAACATTGACATCGCGAATCTAACCCCTCGCCGAATATTGACACGAAGGTAAACGTAATCAGTCCAGAAAGCGGACGTGATCGATAAGATTCGACGAGAGGAACCACTTGACCGTCCAAAGATTAACACGTCAGTCACGGCTACAGCCTCGGATACACGCGGCTCTCCCTTTTTTACGCGCGCCGCTTTCTTTCTCGCCCCTCCCCGAACGGCTTTCTTCCTCGCGAGGCGCGATCGCACATCGATCCATCACTCACTCTCCGCGCGGAGACTTTCTTCCTCGCGGAGCGCGCGCGCCCTTTTCCACGTGTGTTTTTCATTCGAGCAAAAGGAGAAAAGAGAGAGAGATGTTGTTTCGCACTCGGCTGACCTCAGGAGAGAAAAACGAGTCCGCCGCGTTGACTCGATTGTATCGAGGTGGAGATTCCGAACGCCGCGATATATTTATTTATTTTTTTTTTTTTGTTTTTTTTGCCCGCCACGCTTAATCGGTTTTTTTAATCTTGCTAGAAGGGTTCAAATAGAGAAGGCCGCGTGTTTTTTTATTTTGTTTTTTTTTTCCGGCCGAAATTTGGCCACTGCTTTTATTGAGCACACAGGTCAAAATAGAGTTTTGGTTTTTGCACTTTTGAATTTCGAGTTTGAAAAGTAATGTTTATATAAATTGTTTAGCAAATATTGCTGATCAGCATAATTGAGGAGCCGTATTTGTCATCGTATGTTGCAGGAGAACTGCCAGCTGCAGTGCACGATGGGAATGGAGTTTCGAAATCAGTTCTAAACCTCTGGCTCATCCATTTGACTGTCAGTTACGTCTTTTCCAGATGACAATTCTAAGGTATGCATCAAGTACGATCAAGCATCGTACACTATCTATCTGCACGCGCGTAATACACATATTTTTGATGGAAATTTTGTTGTAAATCAAAAATAAATATGATAACGATACGTTTCTGTATTTTTTAAAAATATATGTTTCAACAAATATAAATAAAGTAATAATTAATTTATAGTATGTATAAATATCGCACTGAAAATGCAGTAAATTAATAATGTTATTGTTATCTTTTGAAATTATATTCATACCCTGTACGAATTATTAAATGAATATTCTGTGATTTAGAATATTTCACCAATTAAACAGCCAGCGCACTATTTCGAAAAACAAATTTATTCCGCGATTCGTAAAAATAATCTATTATATTTTTATTCGCAAACCAAAAGTTGATTAAACGTATCTTCCATCAAAGTGCCGTGACCCAATTTTTACCGAAGAAATAACGCAAATGAAAAAATTTAAAAGCCTCTCTCCGCGAAGGTTTTTATAAAAGCGCGCCATCGGAACCACGAAATTTCTTTACGAGCTCCTTAGCCAAATCTTGACTAATGTAAGAAAATGGAAGAGCGTAAAAATTTTTAATACCTCACCGGGCGACTAAAGAAGGAACGGGCTTCGTCAGCGCGTATACATTACGCGAGCATTGTCGGACGTAAACTCGGACCCTAAAACGCTTAATCCCGTCGATAACCTGGCAGCTTCTCGCAAATCGCCGAAAGTCTGGGCGGCATTGCGCGCTAGTTACAACCCCTCGTACTTCCTTCTCCTTCCTTCCTTCGTTTTTTCTTTCTTTTCTTTTTTTTTTTTTTTAAACTCCGCGCCTCTTTTCATTCCACCACCTAATCCGAGTTTCAGATGAGTTTTCAGAGGAGTGCCCCCGGCGACTTATATAAGAAGCTTGCGAAAAGTTTCCGGGTTAGCGTTAAATCTACGCAGTGCGATGAGGACGAAAAAATAGAAGAGGGCTGCAGTTTAAAAAAAAAATGGAAGGGGAGAGCGAACGAGTTGAAAACCGCTGTCGTGTTCGGTGAAATTTCTCGATAAAACGGAGGGGGGGGGATTAAAAAGTGTACGGACTGCTGCTTCGATATGCGTCGGTGTACAGGATCGCGGAATCTAATCAAATTGGTGAATAGAATCTGGATTGCTTCGAAATGTTATTAGAGTTTTTGCATTTTCATTGTTTTGCGATTTCATTCAGTGGATAACTCTGTTTTCATTTACTCGTTTTATGGCGTTGTTTGATTGATTGCGGCTGTGTTTATTAATTGGTGAACTTCAGTTTTCGAATTATTAAATTTTTATCTGCCTCTACAAAGCTGACGTTGTTTTTAATTGCGTGTGGTGCAGATTGAAAAAGTGTCATCTTTAACGGCGCGAAAGTAATAGTTTTAAATTATAGTCGATCACAAAAGCTGATTTTAAACATATTTAAAACTTTATATGATTTTTTTTTTTTTTTTTAATATACAAATCCAGGTATTTCGGAGGTTGATTAAATTTTTGATAAAGCAGAATTACTCCGAATGATAAATTCGAGCGAGATTATAAAGGAAATTTATCTACTTCTTTAATCATTCCTCTCTGGATTTCCTCTCGCCCTTATCTACTCTGTGTCTTCTACATTATAAAGTAAAATCTTAAGTAAAGCAGGGCGTAAAGTAGAAGTTCGCGGGCTGCAACTGCTATTCAGCTTCTCCCAGCCGTCGACCCGAAAAAAACTTAAATTTGTATTTTCCTTAAAACGTTGACTCGCCCCCGCTGGAAACTCCAGCATTTATGGGGACAACAGAAGC
Source organism: Ormyrus pomaceus (assembly GCA_900474385.1). NCBI lineage: Eukaryota > Metazoa > Arthropoda > Insecta > Hymenoptera > Ormyridae > Ormyrus > Ormyrus pomaceus. The sequence continues at coordinate 96,661 of UCOM01000133.1, forward strand.
TGTACCGAGGGGGCGAATTATGGCCCCGCTTTTTGTATCGTCGAAATCGCATAAATCGCCGTATTAATAATTTAGAGTTTTATCTGCTTTGAAAGCGAGCTTCGCGCTCTGTTGTAAAGGTTATTTAAGCGAAATAAATTCAACTTCCGGGCCGCCTCGCCTCGACCCGCCGTGTGTATTAAATAAACATGCAGCAAAGTGAATTCACGGTGCTAAATTTATTGCGTTTGCTTCATTGAATCTTTGGCCGGTAAATATCCGCAAAAATCTAGCTCTCCATCTAGAAAAGCTTAGAAAACTGTCCAAATTTTTCATTCGTGTATTCTAAGGTGATGTCGAATATTATTTTTCCAAAAATTTCGTGGAAAAGAATATTTGGTTACAATTATTGCTTTAAAGTAAAAATTGCATTGAAAACTTTCATCATAAAAATGAGAAAGTTATTGAAAAAACAAAATAAGAAGACGAGTAATTTAAGAAAGGTATGCAAATATCAAAGTATTTTCAAAAACTGAGAAATTCATTTTTGTTATTACATGTTGCATTATAATAAAAAGAAGCGACTTTCCAACATGGCTAAACAACTGTAAAAACAAAAAACTATTTAAAATAAATGAGAAAAATGCAGTATAAAATCATTTTAGTAAAAATTCAGTATAAAATCATTTTAGTAAAAATTCAGTATAAAAGCATTTTAGTAAAAATAAAAAAAAATTTAATTATTATATAAAAACACAATATTGTCAATTTAATATTATTGCTGTTAACAAAAAATGTATTATTAAAAGTATTGCAATTAAAAAAAAGCAGAAGTATAATCAGAAATACTCGGGAGTTCATGTCAGTAGTGCAAATTAATAATCCACGTAAAGAATGGCATTTACGTTGAAAGTGAAGCATGCATGAATCCTCGCTGAGACTCGTCAAGTAGCATTTGCCGAAATGCCAAGTGAGTTTCACTTGTATCAAAGCTACTAGACATAAAGGATGCACGAAATAGCAATCGCCATTACGAAATGACCGGAGCATAGATATCCGGCGCACTAAGGTCTTTTTATGCCCGCGTTAAAACACAAGAGTATCGGTCATTTTACGAGGTCAGCGCTAAATGATGCCGCGAAATTCGTTTGGGTGTGTAAACCGAATGATTCCCTTTTTATTAGTCTGAATAATGGACGCGTAATTAAAGTGTACACCGGGAGTTACTGGGTCAGCATAAAGCCGACTGAATTTCTTGAAAATCGACATAGCAATCGGCCGAATCCGTCCGGAAAGGAATATGACGTATATTAAGCCAGCGTAGCTACAATCTGTATCTCCTCACCTTATAAAGATATCAATACGAGACTGCTGGCATATTTTGCTGCTAATTTGTTACTCAAAAAGCCAATGGTTTTTATTTTGTGGGTCTACGTTTCCCAGAAACGTAGTTCGTGCTAACTTAAAACTAAGCTAGCACAGCCGTCTCTATAGCTCCGGCCCTAATTAATAATTGTTTATAAAACCAACAGCATATTTTGTTGCTAATTTGTTGCTAATTTGTTACGCCGTACCCGGTTTTGTTGCTCCCGCCGTTTCCGAGAAACAATGAATACGAGCTAACTTAATATTAAGCTAGCGTAGCTACAATCTGTATCTCTTGACCTTATAAAGATATCAATACGAGACTGGTGGTTTTACAAACAAATATTAATTAGGGCCGGAGTTATAGAGGTGAACGTGCTAGCTTAGTTTTAAGCGAAAACAATTGACTTTTTGAGCAACAAATTAGCAACAAAATATGCCACCAGCCTCGTATCGATATCTTTATAAGGTTAAGAGATACGGATTGCGGCTATATACTCTACTTTAATATACTTAGGAATACGGAGGTCGAAAAACGTGATTCACGGCGACGACTCGACCGGCGCGCGATTTCACGCTCGCGCACATCCGCGCAGGAACGCCTCTCGCGCGGCTCGCGTATCGCGCATCGGATGCACGCGCGCCGTGGACGCCGAGTGCGGGCGTACGCTTTCATTATCAGCTGCCATGCATCACGCACCGACTACGGCGGCCGACGTTAACATCCGTCCATCCCTCATCGCCTCTGCTCGGGATTTCGCTCCTCGCGCGCTGCTTCTTTTTGGAACGGTGCCTGCGACTGGCTAATCTTTGACTTTTGCGCAAACGAGTCGCTGAATTTCGTTTAAACGCGCGCGGGGGTACGTTTTTAAGAGTCCTTTATTATTTTTGTTACGGAGGTGAATTTGAAAGTTAGGAAAACGGGAAGAAAATTTGAATTACGAGAGCGTTGACTTTTCAAACAGTCAGCTTTAATAAAACATTAAGACTCATGAATTATTCATTCTTTCTGGGCCTATGTAATTGCGGTAAAATTCAATCGCTGAATTTATTCTCCTTAAATTTCTTTCTGTCGACTTTACTAAATTATTTTAGTAATTTTTTATAAATCTCATTTAAAATGCTTCTGATTTACATGCCATTTGTCAATTTAAACGAACCCATAAATCAACCGCGAAACAGATGATACTTTGTCAGTAACAATATTAATCACTTTATCAAATTGTTGCCGCTCGCAGTGCAGTTAACTGAAAACAAATACCAGAAGCTCGATCGCTCACTGCATTTGTTCAAAGCCCATTGCGCGTTTCCGAATCGGAGGATCGAAACAAACTCTTCACTCTTTACTCAGCCGGGCGTCAAAATATTAATATCGCGCGATCGAAAAAACAAAAAAGGCAGGCCGAAATTCGCACGTATCAACTGCAGAATCAGCAAGTTACCCTCTAAGCTGTCGCTCAGCGCTCTTGGCTTCGTAATACCTCCGTCCCTGTCTTTTTTTTCCATCAGACCTTCGGGGCGCAGATCGGCGTGACATTTTCCTACACGCCTGTAGGAGAGAGAGCGAGAGAGAGGGAGAGAGAGAGAGGGAGCGAATAAAAGCTAACGCCGCGTTATCGCAGCCGGCGGCGAATGGATATAGCAGAGAGGCCAAGTGGCCCATGGAGCTTGCTACCTCCCCGCGTGACATCCTGCCCGACTGCCGAGCGATAAGGGAAATTTGATATTTCACGCTGATAGATCGATTCGCTCGCGCCGCCGCCGCCGCCGACGCCGCGATTGAATTATCGATTTGTAATTCCATTATTCGCAATTACAGGAGCGCGGTGGGCCTCGGATGCATTATTGCTTCCTCCGCTGGAGAAATGCAGCCGAGAGGGCTCCACGCGCGGAAGCCGAGCCAAGATTTATCTGAGCTTTTGCGCGGAAATTCGAATGAGAGAGAAATGAGTTGACGGGACGACTTATCCGATCAATTTTTTAGTTACGCTGACCTGGGTAAAGCGCGTGCCGGGAGAATTTTCATGATTTTTAGATAAGTCGGATATTCGTCGTTTATACGTATATGGCAATGATTGGCTATTTACAGAGCGCTAATTTGCCTTTAATTGAAGATTGGTTTTCTGATAATTGGTAGCGAAAGCATCTGCAGTTATTTGCTGTTATATTTTTAAGCGATTATCGTTTGCTTTTTATTTTTGCTTTATTAAAAGAACTTCTGAATGGACTCAATGATAAAAACGGACTCAAACCGGAAAAAAAGATTGATTAATGCTAAAATGTAATCCCTGAAAATTATTCATTCCTTTATTTACAATTTCGAATTCAAAAAAAGAGTGAATAATTTATATATAAAAGTACCTTCGATATTAATAATTCATTTCCCAAAAGTAATAAATAACCATAAAACGATGATAATGTATACGAAAATACCTTCATCGTAAAACAGAACATTAAATAAGAGCCAGTCGTTAATAAAGCCGGCGTTTCGCAGTTTCGGATTTTTCGCCAAAATGGGGAGGGCACACGCAGCAAAAAAACAGCAATAATAATGTCGACGTTAGTCGCGAGTACAAGTCTCGCGCGTGCAGGTTTGTTAAATCTCGACGCGCGCGCAGGCAAACAAATTGGCGACAAGAAGCAAAGCCGCTTAGCGTTGATCGATGGCGGACACTTTAATTCTGCCGGCGCATAACGGAGTTGTGTGCCCCGGTAAGCGACTCACCCTCTAATTAAGCGATCGGTACGTGCCGCAGGTAAAAGCCGGACCTCCTACCCCCCCTCCTCGCATAATTTTCGACGAGCCAGTTTTAACGGACGACGCTGATTTTACTTCGAAATTACGAGGCTTGCAATTATAAAGCGGCTCGGCGCTGTGTGCCGAAAAACTCATGTATTATTCAATTATTCGCGGGTCGGTACCTCTTGGCTAATATAATAAAAGAACCAAAATGAAGTATGGAGTTTGTAGAGTGAAACATGCACGAGACTCGGGGAGGAAAAAGCGTGGCAATAATTTCTGGAAATTTATATGAATTTTTCGTACAAGGCATATAGTGAATTAGTGGCTTTATTGCAGTGTCATAAATTTGTTTTGTTTCGCCTGATAAATTGCGGGGGAACGCACTTTCTAATTTTTAAGCGTCGTATAAAAACTGATTGTCATAATTCTCTAATTTATATAGCATATCTAACTAGAACGTGCTCCACTATTTCAAATACTTTTTATATGTTCACGCCCGTTTTTTATCAGGTTAGCCGTCCTTTACGTTCCATTCTCTTCCAACTCTGTTGATGCGATCGTCATAGATTGCAATATGTAATTAACTGTGCGTGATAAAAAGGAAATTACTAATTTTTCTCCATTATGAAAGCAAAGACATAAAACAAAGACATTATGAACTAAATGGTTGCAATAATTGGGGTTAATGTTCGTGCCAACAGTTTCGCCGGGTAATTATAGTTCAGTTCGCAGCATAATTGAAATACAAGTTTTCAACTATTTTAAGTTGCAAATGTATTTCAGTTACAACGGTAATAATACGTAGAATAAAATTACTTCACCGAGAAACTTCGTTTTCAAACATTTAGAATGCATAAAGCAATCCGGATATCTCGAAATCAATTCGCGCCGGGGCTATTTTTAATCCAAGGATCATTCATCGATTCAAATATCTCCCGGCTCTCTTTTCCCGTTCTCCCTTAGCCGCGTCAAAACTCTCAATTTTTCCGGAGCACTTTTTTCACCCTAATAGACACATAATCGAGTTCGGGGAAACCCATTTCGCGGCATCGAATCTTTATGCATGAAACGTCGCGCTTTCATACGCAGAGACTTCGAGAGAGCCCGCAAAAAAAAGAGAGCGAGAGAGAGACTGATGCGAATCGAAACAAAGAGATAGGGCCTGAAAAGAGAGAAAGAGAGAGAAAGCTTCTATTTCCGATACAATAGATAAAACAGTATCGATACTCGATGACAACGTATCCCCCTTTCCCTCTCTCGTTCGCCCTGCTCGAATTTCGCAAGCCGCAGAATTTAAATATCTATTATACTCCGCCGTGAATCGGTTATCGAGAATGGATATGATATAAATTTCGGAAAACTGAGGCGGCACGAAGTGAAGGCTCATTGGGAAAATTTTAAATCAAGCCCGAAGTGTATTCGACTCGGAAAAGAGGTGTAATAAGGCTGAAGTACTTTGGACGGATGTAGAGTCTTGAAGAAACTTCTTACGCTTTGAGGTGACATTTTCCCAAAGTTCAATACGCGCCAATAAATATGGATCTAATTTATTTTAAATCAAACATCAGTCCTTATTTAGTAATTGTGTTTCTAATCTTAAACGGAAGAAAGTGCTATAAAATGCGCTAATTTCTTAGTTTCCTGGTTGCAGTGTTAGTCTAAGGGAATTGAAAGGCTTCGTTTTAACGTTTTTTCAAGTTTGAATTATCTGCCGTGAAAACTTTCTTAATTACCTTTATTTGTAAACGAAGTTGCCTAAGTGGCAAGCCGCGAAATAAGCTTACTTCGTAAAGAATCTAACTTGACGAAGAAAAGTTGATTACGTCCACAGTCATTTCCAATTTAAAGCATTACAAATTTTGTTTTTACCTTTAACTTTTTGATGCTCATACGGAAGCTTTTCGTCGTCTTTTATTTTACATTATTTACTTTTAAAGTTTTTACTGAGAAAACTGCAAGGCTGACGAAAATAACTCTGCAACCATAATCCAATGCTTGAATTGCAGAAAAATATAAAAACATACTTACATAATAAACATTAATTATAAATTTTGTATACATTTACAAAATTTATTCTTTATAATTACGTATGACCAACTGTGTTTTAATTTCTAAGAGCAAATAATCAAAACTAAAAAGACGTTTTGTCTCCATCTTTTTCAGGCTTGATCCTGTTGATAAGCAAGAAACCAAAGAAATCGCCAGTCAGACATTTAGTTTGCGGCAACGCGGGAGGTAAAATTCGCAGCGGACTTTGTGAGGAAAGGACGGAAAAAGAGTGATGCATTAGTATTTTGAAGAGGCATCTCGCGGAAATGAAAAACAAGATGGAAGGTTGTTCGAAGAAAAAGCGTAAACGAAAGCGTAAGATTAGACGGTGAGATAAGAGTTGGTCAACAAGAAAACTCGGCTACTCGAGAATGCAGTTTAATATCTAAAATAAAAATATCCATTCGATTTTTACTGTTAATGACTTTTTTTACAAATATCAATATAGCTTTTTGTTGTGGATGAGTAACGTTATCAAAAATTATTGATTGGTCATGAATGCGAATGCGAGATAAAGTGAATGAGAGATTGATAATATTAAAATTAAAAAAGTCTAAAATATATACAGGAAAATATTTCGTCGTGCACTTATTTCCTTATTTGGTGCTTTTTTTCATTTTTTTACGTATTATCTCGTATTACTCGAGACTTATATCATTTTTTTTTTTTAATTAATTACATACTTTTTTGCGGCTTGCATCGTAAAGATTATTTTAACATTTCAGAAAACAGGATAATGAAATTGCGAAAAATGATAAATATTAAATAATTAATTTATCGAAACCTGAATAAAGATTAATACTACAATTAAGGACTTATATTAAATATACAATTAATTGTATAAAATCTGTTGTATCAATGAAAAAAAAATGTTTTCCAGAAATTTAATATAATAAAATGTATATTACAGAATAATATTTAACATTTTAAAAGCACTGCATTTTCATTATAATTTCCTGGTTAAAATAAGAGCAGTTAAACTTTTAATTGAGTTTTAATTATATTCTGTGAAATTAACCGATGCCTGCAGAAATTGTTAATAAAATGTGTACTTACTAATTCGCTCGAATCAAAAAGAGACTTTTTACATTCATACGCACAAAACTGTTATACAATAAATTATAATCCCCAATTTCTTTTAATTCAATCTAATTAACTTTGTTTGATCTCTTAGAACGAATTTAATTTTAATCGAAGCACATTTAAAAAACTTAACGAGTTAAAACTTCGTATTCAATCAATAAATACCACGCTAAATTTTTCGATAAAACGAATCTTGCAAATTGAACTTACTTAACATTCGTTCACATACTTTTATAGGTCAGCTAAAGTCACGTAAAGTGCATTAATAAAAAATCTGAACCCACGCAGGCCGCTGCTCGAAACAATAATCATCAAGCCATGCAGGGAGAGCCATTCTCGTGCGCCCAGAGGCCCTGTGACCTACAAAAGCAAACGCTCGCAGACGGCGTATAAACAGAGGAGAAGAACAAGCCCCTCGGCACTTAAACATTATTCAAGCATCGACGGTCTATTAGCCGCAGTAACCCGCGTTAAAGTCCGAGTACATCGGGGGTAGGGGGGGCCGCGCGGTAATGGGCCACTCTCTCTCTCTCCCTCTCTTTGCGAGGGCTCGCATATGCGTGCCATCCGAAATTACTCGGCGCCGAGCGCAGCTGAGCGTCGATTAGGCTTATCCAATTAATCAGCGAGCCACGAGCCTCGAGCTCCGGCGATCGTTTATGCGGAGGTTATAAGCGTTCGCCGAAAGCGCGCACCGATGCGGGAAGAGCATCCCCCCGGCGCATCTCGCCGATCGCTGGCGGCCGGTCGAGTTAATCTCAAGTGCGAGGAGGAGGCACTTGCCTCTCGCTTCGCTCGCTGAATCTTTTTCGCCGGAAAATTCACCTCGCCGAGCTCGCGAGGCTTTGATCATGCGAAAAATGAACGGGGAGGGTGACTGATCTCCGGATTATATAAAACGGCGCATGGAGTTCGCTCGGGAAAATATTCTACTTAAGTCGTTAGCGAAGGTTTTGTTGCCGGTTTTATTGTGATTGCGGGAGAACTCGGAGTGATGAGATAGCGGCGGTTCGAAATTTCTCCCAGGCTTCTGGTGTTTACGACGTGTAGGACGAATCGACGTTAGGATTGCAATAAAAGAGGAGTACACTATGGAATCGGCGTTGGGGCGCAGGAGTAAATGGAATGACTGACAAAGAAAGGAAACTCCCTTCGAATCAGAGATTTGATGGACGTTAAATTTATCTCCCATTCGAAAAAAGATAATAAAATTGTTCATCCTCGCGAGAGACGCTCGAGTTTTTGAGTTTATTAAAAAAAAATTCATATTCATTTAAATACCTTTACTAAAAGAGAAGTATTCATTTGCTAATCAAGCGGCAATTTCAATAATCTATAAATGCCTTGAAACTGAACAGTTAATCAAATAAATTCCGGACCGTTAAAAAGAAAAAAAGAAAATATCCATGAAAGTGGAGCGAGGAATTCGGGATTGAATAAAGCTCGAATAAAAATTCTCTTAACATCTTGAAATAAACGCTCCGTCCGACATCCATTCATCTTTCGGCTTTATATCCGGAGAAATCTTTTGAATCCCCCACGTAGCCCGCCGCGGCATAACGAGACATAATTCCATCAAGTTCGCGCGGGTGACAGCGTATTTTTATCTCGAGTGCGCACCGCCGCCACCGCCGCTGCATAAAACACAACTCCATTATTCTCGCATCGCTGTGTGCTCGCGGCCTCCTGTGTGCGTGGACGCGTGCTCCGGAAGCCTACAAATGGACCATTCATTATTTCGGTACAACAAAATGGTCCCCCGCGCGCCGCGCGGCCGCCGAAACGAAAAAAAAAGGGGGGGGGGGAAGCGAAATGCTTCCGATTTTCTATTACTTTATACGTTGCCTCCCCTTTATTTTTGCGCGAATGACGCAATCGATGTTAAATATCTCCATTAAAAGAGAATTATTGCTTTGGGAAATATTGAGTTGAATAAAATGTTTAGCAAAAATGTGCCGCTGCCCTTTTTTTTTAGTTTTTATAGCTTGTTCTTTTTTTTTTTTATTCGGCAACATAAATTTATGAGATTTGATCCAAAAATATAGTTTAAAATAAATTTATATGTCCCGGAACATTGGCTTTGAAAAATTTTTCGAAAAAAACTTTCAAAACGATAATAATTTACAAAAATATTTAGCGATTCGAACTACCATAATTTTGTAATAAAATGAAAATTCGTATTAAATTATTGAGAAACATATGAGAAATGAAATAATATTTCTGGTTTTTTCCGAACAAAGTGTCATGGTGCTATAATTAAGTTATTATAAGACATACTGTGCGACAAATTATTAAATTTACTATTATATACTATTGTTACGTTTCTTTTAAATTTATTATAGATCCAAGAATGTATTTTAATCACACGTAAAGACTATATATACCTTACAGGTAAGGGATTTTGTTGAGTTTCGAATATATAACTAATAAAAATGTAATATTGTTTTTATTGAAAGTCGCTAACATAATAAACATATATAATAACAAAATCTTTTTTTAAAAATTTTAATTTTATTCATAAATTATTTTCTTCTATTTCATTCAAATTAATGTTCTTGCGTACTTCCTCTATGAGGAACTGAATCAATGGATTTTCTGCAAAAATCGGTTAAAGTATGTTAATATAGCAACTGCGATGTTTGTTAGTTTAAATTTATACTTGAAGAATTACGTACTAACATGTAAATAAAATCTTTCTTCAAGATCCCAAGGGAAATTCTGCTAAAACTTAAGCTCACGAATTTTCTGGACTCTTTCGATTTTAGAGTCTACAAGTTTTAAAAAAAATCACTCTCATCGTCATACCTTGTGATGTACGAAAACGTATCAAAAAAGCATAAAATTATGTGAGCGAGATGAAAAGAGGCGTACAATTATATAAATAAAGTTAACAAAATCTGTATACACGCATAAGTTAAGATCGACCGCAGTATTACATAAGATATATTTTTATATGTAAATATGACGTTCCTTCTTGTTATCTTATTAAATACACGAAGAATATTGTACACGAAATAATTATCAACTAAGCTATGTAACAAATTAAATTAAGATAAGAAAATAAATATTAAAAATGATTACCCAATTATTGGCTATTATTACACATTCATAAATGTACAAAAAAATCTGAATTGTCATCATTTTTCTATTTGACTCGAGATTTGACTTTAGCTATTCACAAAGAAGGTTGAAGATAAGGAAGGTATAAGTTATTTTCCAAATGATCTATATTATAGTTTATCACAGCGGCATAATTCAATTTTATTTCGAGAAAATAAATTTTAAAGATTTTATTTTGATTAAACTTTAATTCTTACTAGCTATTCAATATACTGAAATACTTTTTCAAAGTTATAAGAACTTTAGAATACAACTTTAAGTACAATTAAGAAAATTTTCTAGTGAATATTGTCAAATAAGTCGAAAAAAATCTAAAGAATATAAGCAGAATACATATTTTTTATAATCTTTTCAAAAAGTACTTTTTACTTTACATACATCTCAAAGAAAACTTTTAAAATGAGCAAACGGTCAGAATACTAAACGAAGTACAAGAATATGAAATGAAAATAAAACTCAGTTGAACCAGCGAAAACTATATGCAAAAATAAGTGTGAAGAAACTTTCAAAGAGAAGAAATTTTGAGAACGTCATTTGCCAAAGTATTTATACATAATGTGTCAGCTTTTAGGCGTTGTAAACACTTTAATACACATTATTCTTTGCAAAAACATTAAATGAACATTCAAACGTAGAAGAATCTTTAAAAATTCTAAAATATACTTTCAAAAGAGAATTCATTTAACGCATAACCCAAATAACAAAACGAAGAACCAAAAACTCGTAGCAAATCAAAAACAATCGAAAGAGCCAAGACCAACAAGGAAGCCACCGAGCCGAACGAAACGACCGAGCAAAAGAATCCGAGCTATTTCTTAATTTCCTCGAGTTTAAGTCGAAAGCGAATGGAGAAGAGTGAGCGATTGGCTGTGCACAACGTGCATGGTTTTGCGTCGATGGAAAAATGCGGCCAATCGGCTTCCGCGCGCGACTTCGCCGCTCGAACTTTTTCCAGAATTGCTCGCGTCGAGGACTGCGAGTTACTCGAGAAAAATGACCAAATTCCAATGAGATTTAAAGATTCTTCGCGTACGATTATTCGCGTATATATACGCGTAGGCAACGTCTGATCGAACTTGGTTAATATCACTAGCAGGATCTCTTTTGAGTGGAACTTCTTATCGCGAGGGTTTTAAAATACAGTAATAATTGTAAATAGCCGAACGAAATTCTCTAATACTTTTTCGTAAATTAATGTGATTTCGCGCGTGTCGATAACGCGCTTTTATTAGAGTTTTAAAGTAAAGCTATAAAAAGAATCTTGAAATCACGACTTGCCGTTCGCGCATCGAAATTCGCGACGAGATGACGTTGCTCACGCGTTGTTTTTCTTTTATAATCGACTTTTTGCTTTTTATGTTTACATTTTCACTGCCCTTTTAGCGTTCTCTTTCTCTTTACCTGGCGTTTTTTCGTCATTTTTTATAGGACACGTGAAAAATCGAAGTACACTTTTATAATATGTGGAATTCGACAGTTACTTTAAACATTCCAATGCTTTTATCGTTGAAATATGTATATATTTATCGGATTTAATTATCGGTAATCAATTCACTTGAAATGAAACGTTTCCATTATTTCTCAATAACTTTACCTGCAAATTCCGTGCTATTTAATAACAAAATTACGGTAAAAAAATATGCAATAATTTTATCCTTTAATTCTCATTAAATCTCAAGCTTAAAGCTTCTTGCTAAAATAACTTTTACTCGATTGCAGTCGATTACCAATTCATTGCCTCTACTATAAAATTCCTTTATAATTTAGCATATCTGATAAAAACCAATTATCACTCTAAAAAAGTAGATAAAAGAAACTTACCGCGCCGGGAACGGAGAAAAATTTCGCAGGTTCATTTTGAATTCTCCACGCAGTCGAGAGTACGTATATTCGCAAGTTACACACGTGTCGGAATCGAGAAACCGTATGTGCAAGCGAGCGGGGCCGACAGAGAGAAAGACATAAAAACAAAGAAGAAAGAAAGAAAAAAAAGGAAAGTAAAATTAAATCTCTAACCGGTGCAGGTGCGTCGGTTCGATACTCGGCGACTTTTATTCCGCGGCTCGCGCTCGCGCGCGCGTCCAGACTTTAGCGTGAGCGAGCTCTAAAAACGACGCCGCGCGAAATTTATGAGAGAAAGAAAGCAGGGAACGTGCGAAAAAAAAAAAGAAAGAAAGAAAGACGAACTACTGCATCAAAATTGCATACCGCGGAATCTCAACGCGCGGATGATGAAAGAAAAAATGGGGCCAGATGGGCTTTAAGTGTCCCGGAAATTTATGGAGGCTTTCGCTCGTTAAGGCAAATCGATTTATGGGCGTTATTAAACGACCGCTAGATTTTCCAACTGATTTCTATTTATGAATTTCAATGATTCCTTTTATCGCGCTTCTTATTTAATGGGAGCACGCTTTTGTTGTAAGTTGAATCACACTGTTTCTTTAATTATTGTGCTGCTCTTCTTTTCTGCCAAGTCAATCGACAATTAATCTTCTTTAGTTTTGAAGTTCTGAACATTTTTTAAACACAAGATCATTCGAGTTCTTTGTACTAAAAAATACAGGCAAAATAGTAAAAATAAGAAATATGACTAAAGTAAATTTGAATATACCTTTTATTATTTTCTTCAAAATAACAATCTACATTAAAATATTTACAAATTATAAAATTCAATCGATCGAGAACGTACGCATTTTCCGCTCTATTTCCTTCCAGCACTTTAATGCAGAACGTACCACATATTATACCGCGATACCCACCCAATATTTACGTCTCTTACACAGTGGGTATGCCTAAAATAACCATGAATTTCTATGAGTGCAATAAACAGCGTAAGTTGTTCGGTATATTTAGACACGTTGCTTTAACCATTACCAAAAATGCATCATTTCGTTATTCTGCCAATGCTGCTGCAAGTATATATCGAATAGTTATTTTACGTCATCGATACTGTGAAAAATGGTTAACATGAAAAGAAATTGTAAACAGCACTCGTGGGAATTTGATGCTTTGCGTAAGATCTTACTGCTATTGCTATTTTCAATTTTAAGTGTAGGAAAAGGCAATAATTTTAAAGTATTTTTTTGGACAAATAAATATTTGCAAAAATGACCACTTACTTGATCGTGATAAAATGATCATTACGTCAATTCATCAATATTTAAATATTTTTATAAATTCTAAAGCAGATTATGTATTTGCTATATAAAAGAGAAAGGTGAAATCACATCTATTGAGAACATTTTTCGATATCGAATACATTGAAATACCTCTGCTTATTCAAGAACAGCTTACATACAATAAAAATATTTATTCAAAAATTCTGCAATTCGTAAATAATCTAAAAATACTTATCCACTATCGAAAATTTTCGATCCAATTCTTGGCCTGCAATTAAATCATTTTAAATTTAGACTATTCTTATAACTGTTGATAAATATAGCAATCTTAGAAAATCAATCTAACAGGTAAACAAAAGTTCATATAATATTAGAAATTTAGGTCAAATTGATACGGAAAGCTCGCAGTGGCTTTTATGTATGCTTAAAATTTTCCAACGAATTTCAGCTTCCTAAGTTGATTACTGAAGTCTAAAGTTAAGCAACACAAACTTTGTTTCTACCTCACTGTATTCTACATGATATCACCTAGACTGGGAGATGCAGCACTAACTGTACCTTCTTATTAAAAACAAAAAACATCAGTTTGAGAAAATGAAGGTGGAATGCAGTTTCCTACAGTTTCGTAATTTCTTAAGCATTATTGCTATTTTCTGTCATAACATTAAAAAGATTAAAATATTATAAATCACGAGTTGTTTATATCTTGTTGAATTATATTCAAGTGAATTTTTATATTTGTAAACTTCTTTAGAGATTTGTTACCTCTTACGAAATAACATTTTATCCATATTCTTCAAAAACTTTTTTAATATTCGAAAACTTCTCTGGCAAAAGGTATTTTATTATGCACAGAATCATCAACTCAATATCGCAACATTCGCAATATCGTCAATCAATAGGGTAAGCTCGTGAGCTTTTATGAAGAAATTGTTCAAAGTTTAATATACATTAACATCATTCTGTTAACAAATATATTTCAATCATTTATTCATTATTTATTTTCAATATACAATATTTTCTTAGCTCTTTCGGGAATTTATCATGTTATGACAATTTATAATTTAAGTTTTCTTTCTTCTGTATTTTTTGTTAAATTTTATATCAAAAACTATCAAATAAAGAACAATATTAAACTTTTCGACGTGTTATTAGTTTATTAACATAATGTACTAAAAGCTCGCTTATCAAACTAATAAGTGCTACTGTACATCCCCATATCCAAATGACGGTTAATTTATCGCGCAAAAATGTGTCGTTTGCCAAAATATCAATTCCAGAAGTTAAAGATCGTTTATATTGATAATTATGATAAATAGACCATTTCTTATACAATCGAGTTTCAACAATGTAACTTAAAATCCGATTATATTCGATAAGATAAGGCGAAGCTTCTGAAAAAATAAAACCTTTTTGAGCACTCCAAAATGATGGGCTGAATATTTTCATTCTGTTGTGGGCATTTTTCATATGCATTTGCGCTAAAGTTTTGTCCATGAAACAAGCGACGCTTTTGTTTTTCAATAATCTAGAAGGGCAATTCATCACATCTGGGACCACTCTGACTTTACTTTCTAAGTCTTTTAAAGGATTGTCCGATCTGTAAAATGTCAAGTTTTTGTGATTGTCTTGAATTTCAAAAGTAAGATTTGAGTGTTTTAAATCTTTGATTGTATTAAAAGGTCCTTGAGACATTTGAAGCAGGTTAGCATCAGTAATGCTCGCATACAGTTCCGAAGAATATTGTATGGATAAACCTACCAAAATGAGAAAAAATAATCTTTCTATGAAGCGCTTTGGTGATTTTGGTACAGGATTACTCAAAAGATTCCGAAGAATGTAGTTGGGTTTCCAGTACTCGATATTAAACTTAAATAAATTTACAACCCCAAACATAACTGTCACGTGGCCTAAAACGTTTAGCATTATGATTAAAATCCGATTATTTATTGTCCATACAGGTGTAGGGAAAACTGGAACTAAAGCACAATATTCGTCCACCCACAATGAAATACTCTCTAAACCTTGACGTAATCTGTTTAAAGCAAGATGAAGGTATATATAATTACCTCCTACGTCAATGTCGCCTCGTATGATTTTATCTAAAATTGTAGTTTCTCCGTCGCCGGGTATCGGTTCGCTGTACGTTCGAACCGGAGGGGACACCCATTTTATTGTAAAATTCATTACTTCGGCTACTAAAATAGCACAACCGTAAGCTGAGCCATTAACATTTACAAGATGGCCATCGTTATTTCGTTCAAAATTAACATTAGGTGGCTGTGGTATTAATGATACTACAAGCGGGTATTTATTCATATTACTTAATTTGTTTGGAAATATATCACTGTTCAAGGTAAAACAGTTGGCCAAATATTTTTGAGTAAATGGATTAAAATAATTTAAAATTAGATTATTCTTACATTCACAATCTGTAATTACAGACTGAAGAATTGTCGCATCCAAAAATTTCTTTTTCCACGCTAAATCTAACATCCGATGAACTACTTCGGTAGAAAGTCTTTGAGTACCCGTAGCAATAAATAAAAAATTTGGCCTTGTTCTTCTTCCCGATAATTTTGCAAGAAACTCCAGATTTTCTTCGAAATAAGAGATTATTGCGTTACTTCGATTCCCCCATACACCGTTCGCATAAATAATTGAAATAAATAATGTGGAATGCCTAGGATTGTCTAAAAGCGGTTTTTCAAAATGAATATAATTATTAAAGTTTTTAAAAGCTAACTTTCCAATTAGTATGACGGTCATATAGGTTGAAATGAATTTAATTATCGAATCTTGACTTGAAGGATTACAGACGCTTAAGTTTTTATTTTTATTTTCTTCAATAATTAATGACACTTGATAAGGTTTGATATCATATAAAGCTTTATTTATAACTGCCTTAAAATTAATATTATTTGTTAAACTAATGCACTCACAAACTTTGCTTATTACATAAAACATAAAAATTGTTACGATATTGAACAAATTTTTTATTTTCTTGTTTGTAAATTTCATTTTCGTAAAATTGGTAAAACACTTTCAAAATAATTTATTTTTTTATGATTAAAATAAATTAAACTGAGTTTAATTTCGTTGAATTAATGTAAAAGGCGTAATTGTAAGAAATATACTTGTACTTAGTCAGAATTTTTTTTACATTAAATTAAACTCTATTGCTTCTTATGAGAATCGATAAGTAAACTTAATTAAATGCTGAATTGTTAAATTTAGTGACATGCAAATTTTCATAAAAGTTAAGTAATTAAAATGATTACTATATCGATCATTTCTTTTACTGTCACTAGTGAGTACTTCAATTTACGTAAGTGCTTACAAAAGGATTATAAATAATTTTAATGTATTCTTTAAAGATACTTAACTAAAATTTATAAAGTATAAATAATAATAGTTATAAAAACACAAAAAGCAATGCTCACATTTATTTATTAGTAATAAAATATAGTTTTAAAATTCTTTCAATCTATGAACTATAAATTCGCTGATAAAAGCAATTAATGCTACTAAGCAGCCTGAGTGCAATAACATTATCAATTTAGATTTCAAAAATTTAATGTAAGCGTGAAGGTCATCGCAAAGAATTGACGATTTCGGTGGAATTTTCTCATTAATAAACCACCTGCGCCACAGTCCAGACTGAAGTATAAATTGCAAAATATTATTAAATTGCGGAACATATGGCGAAGCTTCTGAAAAAATATAACCTTTCGGAGCAGCCCAAAACTTATGATCCAAAATTTTCACCCGTGGTGGGAGGCTTGCGTCACGTTGTAGAATATTAAGATAACTTCTTGCTATTGAATGATCAAGTAAACAACTGACATTTCTGTATTTAAAAATTCTGGTAGGGCAACTCGTATCATTGACTATCTTAACTTTCTTTCTTAAACTTTTCAAAACTGGATCATCGGTGCCAAGACTCATGTTTATGTGTATACCGTTCGTTTCCAGCATTATATCTGAGCGTTCTAAATCACTAAGCGTTCGAAATGGACCTTCATCAGATGGATTCCAACGAATGTCAGTCAACCTTGCATATAATGATACAGAATACTTTTGCGAAAGCACAAACAGAGATACAAATGCCAATCTTTCTACCAATCTTTTTGGTAATTTAGGCACAGGATTGCCTACCATTATTTGTAAAATATGATGCGGTAGCCAATTCTCAATGTGAAATTTGAATATTTTTGCAATTAAATACATTACACCAGTGTGTAAAAATAGATGCAGCAAAATGTAGAGAGAACTTAATTGTAATCTATATATTGGCGATGAAAAAATAGGAACAAGAGCTACAATTTCATCTACCCACATTAAAAGACTTCGTTCTGCATGGTGTTGATCAAAATTTTTCATAGCATAATGTAGATATATTTGGTTTCCGCTGCAATCAATTTCACCAAATACGATTAGTTCTAAAAGAGTATCTGTATGATTTTCAGAAACTGACTCAGCGTAGCTGGTGATTTTGGGAGCTATCCATTGGATTGAAAAATTCATTTTTTCTGATAATAATTTCATAATACCGTAATCTGAACCGTTAATATTTATAGGATATCCAGAAGAATTTCTTTCTATATTTACCATTGGTGGTCGTGACAAAAGTGATATTTTAAGAATATATTTATTCATATTAAGTAGTTTATTAGGAAATATAATTCTTTCATTTAAATAACAATCAGCATTATAGTGTTCAATAAATGGATTATAAAACTGAAATAGCAAATTATTCTCACATGACACGCTCTTTACCGCAGACTGTATTATTGTAATATCTAAAAATTTCTGTTCCCATGCATAATGTAGCAACAAATTAATAAAGTCTGTAGAAATATATTTTCTTACACTTATGATAAACAAACAATAAGGCCTTGTAGTACTAGGCGATATCTGCATCAAAAATTCCAAAGTTTCTTTAAACTGAGGCACCAATGCGTTTCTTAAGCTTTCATGTTCATTATTATCATGAAGAATTATCACAAATAAAGTTGTACGTCTAGGATTTCCAAATAAACTATAATATTCTTCAAGATGTTCGTAATTTTCTTCTGTTAAATTTTCAATGAGAATTGAAGCTGTTTTTATCAGCAAACATTTAGTAATTAAATTAAAGTTTTTAATTCTATTATCAGGTAAACTTTGATTTTTATATTTTGGATTTATTAACGCCACTTGATGAGGTTCAATTTCGTGTAAAACATTGTCTATTAAATCACTTATAGGATAGGAATTCCTTAAACTGGATGCATAAAGTATTTTATAAATCAGAAGTAAAAATAACAATACCATATTGAATTAATCAATTTAATTTTATTTATTTTAAACGCATCTACATATTGATACTAATTTTTAACCATTTTTACTAAAGACTTGGTAAGATTAAAATCGACATTAATTACATTTTCTCCCAATATTAAGTAATTTTCTAATCCATATATTAAGAAAACAACTGCCTTTCATCAGATGGAAGCTTGACAATGAAATTGCTTAAGAAAACAATAACAAGAAAAGCCTTTATGCGCCTTGATATTTGATGCATTCAGTTCGTACATTGTAAAAAATATTTCTGAAAAATGCTTGGTTTCGCAAATTTCGCCGATATTTGACCTTATACATTAATTATTTTTTTCATTCTTTTGTTTTGTAAAATCAACGTATTTCAATTTATTATAATTTTGAATTGACATAGTAAGTTAACCATTCTACTAAAAAAGCTAAAAAAGCTAATAAATGTCCTACTACGAATACAAAAAAAATTTCCTTTCGATTGTTACTGGGTGATAGCAAATTTTCTATCCCTGTCATTCTTTTATGGGTGATCCGTAACCATCTGTCAGACAGACCTGATTCCACAATTCTTACAAAAACTTTGTCGAATTTTTCTCGATACGGCGATCCTGGGGAAAATGCAAATCCTTTCCAGGTAATCCAGAAACATTGTGGTACTAGACGTAATGTTGGTTTCCCTTCATTTGTTCGATACTTCTCAATCATCGCGCGACCCAAAGATTCAGATAAAATACACATAAAAGTTCTATTTTTAATTATTTCCTCGGCGCAATTATTCATATCTGGCCAAAATATAATCTTTTTTTCAAGATTTTTCTTGTGTTTGCTAACCTTTTCTAACTTGCTGAATGTTAGATTGACAAATGGTTGGTATATTAAAGGAATAAATCCTGATTTATCAAGATCTTTGTAATTATTAATTGGAACCTGATCCATTGTTTCTAGACTCTGATCAGTCAATTTGGCATAATATACAGAGGCATAACTAATTGAAAGAAATATTATTGCTCCTATCAATACTCTTTCTTTTAAAGAACTTGAATGTTTTGATATAGACATACCAAAAAATACCTGAAATATATTTACCCAAGTCCAAAATTTTTTATTAAATTTCAAGAATTTCGATACGGTTACCAAAATTACAATGTACACCAGAGTTAAAAGTATTCCATAATAAAATGACTTAAGAATACGTATTGACGGTATAAGTAAATTAGGAATTAAGGCGTAGTGTCCAGCTGTTTTGAGTACCAAGCTGCGCTCCAATCGTTCTGCGGGCCATAAAAATAGTTGATTTCCGGAAAAATCTATTTCACTATTAACAATAGCTTCTATAACGCTTGTTCTGTTATTATAAGTGTTAGAATAATCTTTTGCAAACGTTGGTTCTGTTGAAAAAGTAAAATTTAAGACTCTTGATATACTAAGAACAAACCAGTAATCGCTACCATTGATATTAGTGATATGACCAGATGAATTTCTTTCTAAATTTAAATATGGAATATCAAGAAAAAATATTGTTTTTAAAGTATATCCGTTCATATCGTGTAATTTGTCTGTGAAAAAAGTAATATTCTTTGAGTATAATCTTAAGTCATATGAATTTTGGAATGGATTATACTGATGAATAAAAATTTTTTTAAATTCCAATTTATTACGCAAGATTTCTATAATAGTAAAGTCCAAAAATTTTTTTTTCCAAGCTTCTTTTAAAAGAAATCCAATATTTGAGTTTGGAATTATTTCATCACTGATTAAAATTGTTAACCACCGTGGACGAATATATCGTGGTGCAACGGCAAGGTAACTGTCCAGTACATAATCTATGTACGAAATATTCATAATGTTATTTTTGACAATATCTTCTGAAATTAAAATAAATAATGTCGTACATCGAACAGATTGCAATGCAGAATAATTAAAAATATTATTGAACTCTTGAATCCTTGATGCTTTGATAAATATTGTTGGAAAAACACTAATAAGTAATTTTTTTATATACTCTATTTCATTAATTCTGTGTTTGGGATTTTCATTTACTAAAACTAACAGCTGATACGGGCTTGTTTCATTTTCAATATGTTTGATTAACTGCTGAAATAAATGAAATTTGAAGTTACTGTTTAAGAAGTAGTTATAAACCTCTAATACTAAAGTAAGAAGAATTATTATTTGTTTCAACATTTTTAAAAACGTTTTACTAATCTTTATTATATTTTATTACAAGTGTATACTTAATTCGTTAAGATTTTTTGTGAAATGTTTGAATATTCGAACTTTATGAAAGAAATTTCATATGTACTATTTATTAAATAATTTAGGTATATGCTATTATCTTTACTGATAATCTTGATTGTCAGGCACTTACGTGCAAAATAAGCGAGCAAATTACATGCATCACAACTGCATTATCTATCATCACACAGTAATTAACAAGTGAGTAATGAAGAACATTAAATTTTTATAAATATATTGTTTTAAAATTGAGGACAAATTAGAATAATAATGTTTCGCCAACATTTAATAAGAATTATAATTAATAATAATAATCCGTTATATATTATTTTTATTTATTAGAACATAAGAGTAAAATATGTATCATTTTTATTTAAGATTTCAATTAATCTGAAGATGTTAATTTAATTGACAACTTTCCTAGAAGATTTATTCTTTTTAAATTGTAAACTATTATTTCGATTAAAAATGCAAACACAGACACGAGATAACCAGTTACTAGTAGTAACTTAAAATCCACTAACGAAATCCACTTTCTTTTATTCTCCGCCATATCATTTCTTTGCACCCATCTGGACATCATTTGCCACTTTTTCTGCAACCCTGTTTCAAAGATTCGGTATTTTAAATATTCAAATTTTTCTACGTACGGTGATCCAGGAGAATAAGCCGTACCTTTCCAGGTAATCCAGAAAAATGGTCTCGCCATCTTTAACCTTAATTGCCCATTAGATTTTCGATATTTTTCTACCATGTCTATACCTATAGATTCAGGCAAAATACAAAAAAAAATATTGGTAGTTTTGACAACCTGTTCAGCACACGAAAATGGATTAGGCCATGGTTTTACTTTTCTTTTTAAACTCTGTAGCGCTAAACTTTCCTCAAATATAGAGGATGTTCTATTAAAGAATGGCAAATATACTAATGGAATCAATCCAGACTCATCAAGATCTTCAAAACTCTCGAAATTTTTATCAGTTACAGTTACCTTATAATGCAACACTTTCGTATAGATATCTGATAGACAGATCTGAGATAGCAACATGACACAGCCGAAGAACATTCGTTCTCTCGTTAAACGCGGTTGTCTTGGCACGGGAGCCCCAAGAATCACCTAAGTTATAATAAAAAATTAAATGTTACTATTAACATGATTACAAGTTTTGTGACGATATTAAGACTTACTTGAACCATAGGTGGCCACGTCCATATCTTTTTATTGAAATTCAAGAATTTGATGGTAAGCATTGAGTTCACCATGTAAAACGTAGTAAAAAGTACAAGAAACGAAAAGGTTACCGGCGTAACCACTTTTTTTTGAGGTATAATAGGCACTAAAGCACAATGTACATGCGGTCTCAGTGAAGTTGTAGTTCCTCTCTCAAATGTATCATCACCTGACCAGACCAGTTCGTTCCCGCTAAAATCAATTTTACCTTCAAAGACAGCTTGTTTCACATCGGGATATAATAATATCTTGTGCTTATTATTAACATAATTATTAACAAGTGTTCTATTGATTTTCAGATCAAAATTCAAGACTTCTGCTATAGTAGCGAAACTACGATAATTAATACTGTTCTTGCTAACAATCTCAGAGGCATTTTGCTGGAGGTAAACATACGGAGGTTCATGAATAAAAGCAGTTTTTAATTGATATTGATTCATATCGTATAATTTATCAGGAAATAAAACCATACCGCCAATATAAGGTTGTTCAAAGTACTGCTTCTTAAATGGATTATACCAATGAACCATTGTATCATTGGGACTTTTTAATTCAAGAATAGTAAAGTCCAAAAATTTGTTCTTCCATGCTTCAATTAAACTAGTCCTGATGATTTCTTTTATATCGGAATTCTCACTTGATAATATTGTCAACCATCTCGGCCTGATGAGTCTTGACCACATTTTAACGTAAAAATTTAAAACGTCACTAACTTGCGATGAATTATCTATGATCTTTAGAGTCTTTAACATAACGAATAACGTTGAAGATCGAGGCGAATAAAAATTCATAATTTCTCTTAATATGGATAAATTTTGCTGATTGATGCTTACAGTTGAATACCGCACAATTATACACCTCAGTAAGAATTTAATCTCAATACTTGAAGAATTTGTATAATCATTAGCAATTAATACAATTTTCTGAGCAGACAAATGTGGAGCAACATTAGTTACCAAGTGACAAAAATCTTCTGATTTTAAATTTCTAGGAGCAAAATTTGAATGTGAACACGCTAGAAAATATAGTAGAAAAAAGAACGTCTTATACATGTTCGTACGAAAAATTAACTTGAACTAGGTAGGAAATATTCAGTTAGATACAGTGTTTATGGCTAGAGGGTTTATATAGTACAATCCAATTATCTAAAACTTTGAACCCCAAATTTAATATCGACAAAAAGTAGTGGAAATGGTTGATTTAAGTAGTGACACAGTTGTTTATTCTTCTAATAGCTTTAGAAATTAATGTAATTAAGTTTATTTCCTGGACTCCTGTAAAGACTTTATTACTCATTCAACCGAGTTTTTTCCGGTTATTTTTTATGAACGTTTGTTCATACCTTTACACAGTGTACATTGAAAAAATAATAAATAATTATTCTCAACAATTATACGTAAAAAATAGCAATTTATTTAATTGAAGAATTTATAATATGAATATAAAATATTTTATTTTATATAAAAATATGATTTTGATTTATTGCTATACCGTGACTTCACTTCATTAATTTTCCAAGCACTTATATATTGATTGGTAATAAGGCATATACTAAACCCTTTTCTATCCAGGACTTATACTTTTGCTTAATTACTTCCGTACCGTGTAGCCTTTGATTAAATACAGGATTTCTATTGTGATTCTCAAATGCCGTAAACCTTTACAAGTGTTTAATCGCAATTGTTTACTGAAATAAAGAAGTTTAATTTTGTTGATATTTTTTAAAACTATAAAAACATTTCCATTTTAATAGATTAACACCTGCAATGGAATAATTAATAAAACACTGCATGCTACATTCCTCAATTATTTAACGAGCCATTTAACGTCAGCGTGTAAAATGAAGCAATATAATTCAGCACAACTGCATCATTGTACTAGCTTCCCGAACATAATTAGAGTAAGTTTAACGCTAAGAGTTTTAATAGGAAAACTTTTGCCGTTAACTCGTTCGATTATTTTAGATAATTGATTCTGAATAATTAAATATATCGATTAACTCTTTCAGTCACGCTGCCAATTATAATAAAAAAATTTAGAAAGATAAATTTACTTCCTTTACTAGTAACTATAATATTAAAAAAGAAAATTTATATACTCCGCCGACAACATGGAAAAGTACGAAACAGTGCCAAATTTAATATTCAATGAAAATTCTAATTGACAATTACCTAATGTTCAATAAAAGCAAAATTTATGTACCTATTCAAAAATAAAAATAGTTAATTGAATAAAACGTTTTTAATTACATCGATTACTTACGCAAAAAAGCTGAATCACTCCATGGCATGGAGTACGCGTGCATTATGAAGCATTCGAATGAGTGTCGCGTTCAGCGGCTTTTTTCTCCAAGCTTTTCCCGAGCGGTGCATGCCCGCATAACATTATTTCTTTTTCCCCAATCCTATATACATCCCGGTGCAGAGACGAGTTTTACGGTTGCGCAGGACAACGTCTCTCTCTTTCTCTCTCTTTCTCTGCTTCTCTGCCTCTCTCTTGCACTTGCGGCATGATCTTCCGCGGCGAACATAAACTTTTTTATGGTTTATGCGAGACTTTCGGCGTGCCTCGGAGTTAACTTTATACGGACGTTTCACCTGCTACATTGGTTACGTCAAAGAATCGCATGATTTAGCGTTTCTTTACTTTGGTTCACTTTAACTTTATGCTGGGGAAACAAAGGGGTCGACGTGTCGCCCGGAAAATATAGAAAATTTTCCAGTTAAGCAGGACTGACACTGGTGTATAGTTGTACGGTTTTTAAAATATTTAATTCTTTATTTCACAATAAATAAAACCTTGTAATGAAGGGAAGAGGAAAGATTGGCTGATATTCAAGGTATAAGCTCCCCGTTATTTATTAACATGCTAAACACATTTAGTCTTCACAATCTTACTTTATGACATAAAAAAACGCGAGATTTAAACCTAGTCTACACTGATTGCTGGCTGGATCCTAAACTTTTACAGCGTCATCTGTACATAGATACTCGGCGCGCTCCTTTATCAATTGTATCGAGGATCCTCCTTCACTAAACGAGACTGCGAGAGTCAGAGCGATGCAGCCGCCTTCTTATAAAGATGATTTCAATAAATTTCGTTGATTTCAAGCCTCAGCCAACAACTTATGGCTTAGTAGATGAACTGTAGATGGTCGGCTCATACCGAGGACTCCTGGAAGCCAAGAAAGAAAGAAACATTTTTTTCCTCGCACTTGTTTACATAGGGAATCGTTACTTTAAAAAAAAATGACGCAAGCATGATACTAAAGAAGCAACCATAATTCCCCAATTATTAAATAAAGATCCCTTAGAAAGCGATTAGTGTTCATTTATACGCAGCCACGTGTGAATAGTCGCGTGAAACTGCCACTGTATAATTATATGTAATCAGGCAGAACCACTTATAGCTATACATATACAATCATGTAGGATGACATGAGCATGTATTTGCAATTACGCACGCGCACATACGGCAATAGCCGCATTGGTAATTTCCAGCAATTATAAATATTACGAGCTATAACATTTTACGGTTCAAAATCACAGAGAAAACTAACTTAACGCGTCTGCTCCATTTCTAAAACCTGTAGAAAAACATTTTTGTATGAGAAAGATTTAATGATTTTATCTAAATAATTTAATAACTATCATGTCAGACTGTTGCTCAAACATTTCGATCGATTTATTTTAGCTCTTAAGAAATGCCTTCAAGCAGCGGTTTTTCATTCGAAATTCAAAAAAATAAAGTAATTGAAATATTTTCTTGAAGATTATTAAAGTTCTTATCATTAATTTGTTCTATTATTATTTCAATACAAATTAAAAAAGCCAAAATTAATCATTTAATACTTTTTTTCATTAATAATTTTAAGGCTTACAAGTCATGCATTTCTTTTTTACGTTTATAATATAAGCCTATATATCCTTAGATTTTAATGTCAATCATATTACTAATCTACTAATCAATTTTGTATATTCTAATAGCCTTTAATAATAAATACTTCAGCAACACACATATAAATGATTAAACGTTTACGTTAAATATTCATATTGTGAAAAAAATATATACTCTATTGAAAAATTATTCATGAATCTTTCATAAAAAATGGCTTTCTTAATTTAACATTAGCGTGCTGCACGTCAAGCAATATTTCCCTACAGTATACTGTTAACATTCTTTTCTATTTAAAAAATGAACTCTCGAATGAAGACAAATAGTCAGGATTTGATTAGCTGTCTTTGATTAGCTGCTCAAGTGAGAGGTTAATTATACCGACCAGAAACAGAATACAAAGTAAATATTTTATTCTAAATTCTAGACAATATTTTGTTATTTACAATTTGGTCAAAACTATTAATTAATTAAATTATTTTATTAAATACATTTGAAGTTACGTAATAGGCAGCTTTATTGAAGTTGTAATAAAGCTAATGCAAACATAGAAAGCGCGCACAGCGTGCTAGTGAAGTCCATTTGAAATAAAGAAAATTTAAACATATTTTATAATTCTAAATTTAATATTTATTACTATCTGATAATATCCGCAGCTATGTATTTGGCGAACTGTTCACTCTAATATCCACGATTATGAATATTCATCAAATCATAATAATGTAAATTTAATATCGGTTCAATAACATACAAATAAGCAAACTTGATAATCACAAGAAAATAATTTTGC
Source organism: Ormyrus pomaceus (assembly GCA_900474385.1). NCBI lineage: Eukaryota > Metazoa > Arthropoda > Insecta > Hymenoptera > Ormyridae > Ormyrus > Ormyrus pomaceus. Next base: position 123,585 of record UCOM01000133.1, read on the forward strand.
AGTAACCACATCAAAACGGAGATAATAATTCTCATTCTATCAATTAGGTTTATTGTGGTTTCTACAATTAAATTATAGTGAAAATCTAATTCATTTCAAATTTGACGGCTTGTAATATTTCAATGTGTCTTAATTATTATTGTTAATTACATAAAAACATAGAAAACCTAAAAGATTTTTATTTTATTTACGACAATAACCATTATGAAATATAAAATTATAATATAACTACTATATATATTTAAGTAGCGATGGTTAACTCAGACTGTACGAATAATATTGAACAATTAACAATTTTTATATTATTTTTAAATTTCACCGTAGATATAAAATCCCAAACAAAGGACTATTGTAATCTATCAAAATACTTGAATGTATTTATCTTGAATTTTTCGGACACTAAACCCAAAATCATAATCTGAATTATTGATGGTAATGCTCAAATTATCACTCTCGAGCAGTGTCTCTCACTAATTTACGGAAATCCTTTTCTCTCCTCCGCAGAAAGATCCGGACAAAATGATTGTTCCATGACACACGAGAACGAAGCGTAACGGACAACCCGAAGCAATATCCGGTCGGACAATTTGAAGTTCACGTGACACGTCCAGGAAATTACTTGGCACTTAATTCCTCTTTTTTAATAGCCAGGCCGATCGCGCGTGCACGATAAAATCCCTGGCGCGCATCAATCCTGCCGCTGTTTATCCATGACGTCGCGTCGTGGACAAAAAGGCAAATCACGAGCTGGCAGAAACAAATTAACGCCCGCGAAGGTCGTCCTGGGGGGCTCTCGCGTATTTATGGAAATCAAATGGTCACGAGGGCACCGACGTAAACGTACGAGCGTCTGTATTGGCGCTCTCTGTGGGTCGCAGCCCCGAGGCGGACGGGGTACTTCGACGGCGCATTATGAGGGAAAGGCGAATCGTCGCCGACGACGTATAAAACGCCTCGCGACGTGCGGACGGGCAGTAAAAGCATTCGCCGATGAAATTCCCGCCAGCTCGTAAGGAGAGCAACGTGATCGAGATCTGAGGGGTTGCCCCGTGAGTTTCGGTTGTTTTGCGGGCAACGGCAAACGGAGAATTGAGTATTTTAAAGAAGATTCAGTTGATTTTCCATCGATGCATGAGGGCGAATTAGACAATGGTCAGAATAAGTTCAGTGCTTTATTTCCGCGGAATATTCAACGGCAATGCGCAACAGTGATTCAAAAAGTAATGTAAAGAAAAACTGTGAACAGGTGTAGTTTGGGTGAGTAGGAAGTTTAATCTAAAGTAATCCACTTTCTAAAACGATTAAAATAATCAGCAGCTTTATTCCTACGAAAAATTGCTACTTTATTTTCTACGCTGCTTCAAGTTTTCTCTGCTTTAGGTCGTAAGTTGGTAAAGTAGATTAAAGAGTAAAAAGAGAAGTAGAAACTAAACGTTAAAACCCTCACCTGAAAGACACTTCACAATGTGCAAGAAAAACAAAGAAAATTTCATAAGAGCACTGTAAACTCTTCTCTTTACAATCCTCTTAAAGCATTACGCGGCACTTTTCCACTGCTAAACTCTTTGGAGATTTCGAAAACGCTATCATATTTCAACAAACGACCCAATACATTATCTTATCAATTTCGAGCAAAATCATTTTGGCGCATCGCAAAATATTTAATACTAAAAAATAAAAATCTAAATTAATGCAACGATTTAATAACAAAATATTAATTTACATAAATAGTAAATTTCAGATTTTTAATCAGTCTAACAACGGGCGTATTACACATTACAATACCTCTTACTAAAACACGGTGCTCGTAGACTAAACTTTCAAAGTCCAATCTAGCTTTTCAAATGAAGCCCAGCACCAAGAGCCACCGCTTCGCCCTAACCCACCACCAGCATCGCATACTCAAGATAGATCCAAGTTAAACAAAAGAAAAAAATCTCAATTTATTATGTGGGGCGAGATTGAGACCGTAAGCGAGTCGATATCGCGGCTCGAGAAGTCAACTTCCCACGGGAAGCAACGGAACGGTCCCGTCGAGGTCTGGCTTACGTCCTCGGCCAAGGCGGCGGCCTCGCCGCCCGGCAACGCCGGGGTCCTGCACGTGCTGGTCGATCAGTTCAGGTTTTACTGCGACAATTCCAGCCTCGCCGGGTACAAGTACATCACCGAGATTCGCCGCACTTGGTTCGAGAGGTAATTATTTGGGTGGCGCGAAACGGGTGTTGCGGGATTAAAGTAAGTTTAAAGGGGAGCTAACGGTGATGGGTCGGTTTGTTTTTAAAGAATTATTTTTAAAAAAGTGCTTTTGTAACGGAATTAAATTACGAATTAAATTTGCGCAAGACATTTGAATTGTATTTTTTGTTGCAGAATAATGTGGATTATTTTGCACTTGATAATGGTTTCCACTTTGGGAGTAATCGTTTGGAAAGTTTTGCAAGAATATGAACATACACCAGTGGTAACTGTGGTGGAATCCGATCACTATCCATCGAACTTTCTCGACTTGCCTGGTAAAATTTTAAACATTTGATTGTGCGTATTTTCCATGTAAATTAATAATTCTACTTTTTATAGAAGCTCTTACAGCTTTCATTGTATGTAAATAAACCTTACAGTTTTGTTTTCTTTCTTGAAAAAAGCTACTTTCCATTACGGTATTATAGAGCCTTTTTATTATTATATCAATATCGAATATTATGAGAATCCCTGATATGGACAGACGTATTTTAGAGGTAAAAAATCGAAGTTGGGTTTATCGCAAATCCTCACTTTTCACGAGTCAGCGAGTCAGAAAAACCGATTTCCGGACCATGTTTGAAAAACGTGTGTGTTAGTGGGCTCCTCTGTATTTGCACGATAACAATTGGAAAATGTTTTAATATACTATTCAGTTAAAATTGATTTACTTTCTAGACAATTTCTCGGAACTATATATTTCCCAACTGATCTCTCAAATAAGAAACTCGTTTAAAAATTCCCCTCGCGAAGCAAGCTCTTGCATAAATATTTAATTTACAATATAACGAGTAAAAAAATAACTCACACTGCACCGGAGCTCGGAAATAAATGTAAAATTAATGCTCTTAACGGCTCGGAATAATTTGTCAGAAAAGCGCAAACAAATTAAACGAATATCACGAAGTCAGTCATTTTTACGGGCTCAATATATAATTGAAACGGAATGAGTTTTCATCCCTCTTCCTTTCTCATTGTCCGTATTTATCTCTGTTTTCCAGCGGTATCGGTGTGCAGCATCAACCGAATCAGTCGGAAGGCCGTGGCGAGGCTCGCCGAACGAATGTAAGCACAAATGCGAATTTGAGTTATAACAGGCGATTGGCTGGGGGGGGGGGGGGCGAAATTTCCG